>NQII01002125.1:345887-362873 GCA_002778355.1 Clitarchus hookeri | reverse complement strand
TCCTTTCAGTCCCGCGCTGCTCCATACTCACCTCAATCACCCTCATCGGCTCTCAAGACCTCGCTGTTAAGAGCCGTCCAAGTCTCTTCACTCACTCATTCCTTCCTCCTTGTTAAATTGTTACGGTTCTGTTTTGCTGTGTCTACTTAAATTAATCATTTTTAAGGAAAATAGATGTACGCAATGCGCAAACACTTCCATATTTATTGTAGGGAGCCTTGTTTTGTGTGTGTTCTGAATCAGGTATGAAAGATGAAAGTTCTTTTTTGACACTTGGATGACGGGTAGAACCACCAACTTTGTAATGATGTAGTAAATGGCACTATTAGCAATGCACGCCACCGGTTGGTTCGTAACTTGCTTGTGTGTGTATTAATGTTGGCAGCATGTATTAAAAGTGGCGTGCACAAAATAAATAAACAATTGTAATACTTAAATTTTTTGAAACTAAAGCTCTCCAAACACACCGTGAATGCGGTAGTTACTCGTTTTGCAGAAAACTTCACACTTTTTAAAATATGTGTACATCTAAATCTTGCAGTCGCTGTCTGAGAGTATTGAAACTTTCTCCACTAAATGTCAACAGCTGATACAATCACCGACAACGTGGTTTCGTGAGCCAGGACGGCTTAGGCGAAAGGATATATTAACCAAATAGAAAAAGTGGTGCTACATTTGAAGAACTGCCAATAAATGACATTAGTAGCTGAGATTGTGTTCAGCTTAGTTACTTATAGATTTATGTCTCATCATCGACCCAACTAGTGGCTCTGTCGTTATCGGGGGAGGAAATGACCATGGTTGTTTAAGTAAACTGTTCCAGCATTCGCTTGAGGCGATTTTCAGGTACCAGTGAAAACAGAAATTATTATGGCCGGACCGGGAGTCGGCGTTCCTTCCGAATGTCAGTCCGTGTAATGCTACTTACTGCACCACCTAGCCTGATAATAGCGCTCATCTCAAGCAACTACGCTGTCTGTTAAAAAAAAACTCACTGTCGAGTATCAACCATCTTGCATTTATCGTTTGGTTGCTGTTGTTTTTTTCACTTTGCCCATCCGTATGTGTATTTCCCATTTTCATATTTCACGGCTATGAAGTGTCTAAACATTAAAATGAGATTAATCGCTATTTATAGGAAAGTTCTTATGTGAAAACGCTTTTCCGTTACTCGGTATTGTGGCAGATTTCTAACTTAGGAAAATCCTAAAATATTTATGATTGAAAACGGGGGGGATTTAAAGTCACAAACACCTTTCCCCTTTTCAACCAATGGATGCACTAGTTCTACGACGGAACCCTCACAGCAAGGTGTCGGGATACGTCTTGTAAGGCCCAAGCTATGAGTGATTGGCGCAGAGGTATGGTATGGTGGCAATGTAATCCAGCCTTGAAATTTCGAAAAAAATTTAAGACATATTGTACTTTGGCCTGGTGGTTAGTGAGCGATGGTCATTTTTCTAGTCAGCGAAGGTCACTGTTATCGTCAGTGTTCTAAGATTATGGCAGAAGATTACAAACTTACTTCTCAGCAATCAGCATGTTACTAGAAAGTACACTGAAGAGCCAAAAAAAAACTGGCATAGGCGTGCGTATGTAAATAACAGAGGTATGGAACGCGATGCGGTCGGCAGCTAGATCGGTTACTGCTGCTACAATGGCAGGTTATCAAGATTTAAGTGAGTTTGAACGTGGTGTTATAGTCGGCGCACGAGAGATGGGACATAGCATCTCCGAGGTAGCGATAACATTTGGATGTTCGCGTACGGCCATTTCACGAGTGTGCCGTGAATATCGGGTATCCGGTAAAACATCACATCTTCGATATCGCTGCGGCCGGAAAAAGATCGTGAAAGAACGGGACAAACGGCGACTGACGAGAATCATTAAACGTGACAGACGTGCGACCCTATCTCAAATTGGCGCAGATTGGATTTGTGGACTGCCCTGCAGGATTCATGGTGTGAATTGCCTCCTGCATACCTTCAGATATTAGTCGAGTCCATACGACGTCGTATTGCGGCACTTCTGCGTGTTCGGGGGACCCTACGCGATATTAGGCAGGTGTACCAGTTTTTTTGGCTCTTCAGTGTATAATATCCAGGTATAATATTGTTCACGGGTAGGACGTTTTCCATTTGTATATCTGAAAATTACTACTGAGTGACATTCCTCACTTTTGATATTATAGCTGTAGTTGTGGAGACACTCTTATGTTAATAATTTTGAGTGTGGTCATGGCATGATGGGGGAGTCGGGGAGGGGGTTAAGTAATTTGGATCATTCTTATCCAAACATTGGATGTGACTGCGTTAACCTACCACAAAAATAAAGTACCCTGTATGAATGGGGTTGAAAATTACTTTGCAGATCTCTATAAACTTATGTCTACTCGTAAAATTTTCGGAAGCCAACTTCGATTAGTCGAAGAGTTGCGAGTCTGTTCAAGCTTTGAAGCATTAATGCTTATTTTTAAACATTGCATAAACAAGCAGACAGACTCTTTCAAAACTTCCGTCTTGTATTGAGGAAAGCTGATCGTGGAGTAAGGTAAGAAGGGTCGAACACCTTACTCGTACAGATATTCCTTCACCTGTTCGTTTACGACGAATAATGCTCCTGATAACAGGGAATTAGTCGTCATTTTTATAACTATACGGGAAAATGGACATCGCGTACAACTTGATGTTATTTTTCTTCCGCTCTGACGCTTGCGTGGCAAGAAGTTGTGCCTGAAGTCGATTTTGTCGGCTCACTTGTGTATGTCTGCTTTCCCTCCTTTCGATTTTTTTAATTTACTCTTTGAAACTTTAAAGTAATTGGGCCAGTTGTAGCTAAAATTTACTGGCAGTATGTCACGTTATGCAAAAATTTTCTTTAAACCAATAGAATTCTCTCTCCGCAATACAGATGTAATCTCTAGTGGAGAAGTTTTCATTGGTTTGCAGTCAAATGCGGCTGATTTTTTAGCGGTGTGTGGTGAACTGTTTGCAAGATAAGCTATGTTTTGCTCTATGCTATACCTACTCGTTTCCTAGGTTACCCATCGGCTACTTAAACGTAGCAGTGCGTTTGACGTCACAGCACGTGTGTAATAGGTGCCTCGCCGCTCTCTCGTGAGTGGCCGCAGTACATTCATTTTCTCCCGGCTCCACTCTGGTCACTGGTTCGCCAAGCGCGTACAGCACTGAGTAAGCACCGGTTTACCTTACAACACTTCACCATACGCTCCCTTGCTGATTCGGGATATCGTCGCTGTTTAAAATGGTGGATTGATCTTCGGGAAATCGTCGTACAAAAATTAATGACGTGTGGGGAGTGCACCCAGGGCAAGGCGACACCCTCCGAGTGACGGTCTTTCCAGCTGGGACCCGCAGGTGACCGTCATCCCCGAGCATGGCAGAAACGAAGCCTTAGAATGGAGCGGCGCTGGAATCGTCCAGCACGATTGAACCCGCCGGGGATCGAACCCGGATCGCCGTTGCCCCACATCGTTGCACAAACTTACGTAGCCTAAATCATGGCCGTCGTATCGCCACTCGCCTGTGGATTTCTAGCTGACGTCGACCTCGCCGATAGTCACGTGGTACAGGAACGTGCGGTGCTCGTCAGTAGCGACCTGTCCCAACTCGGTAATGGCGATGCTGGATCAGATCCTCCTAAATCACCGGGGCAGAGGAATCCAGGCCTAGGTTGCGGCAATTGGGGGCGAGCTGCGCTCGTGGCTTAAATGTGGGTCGCGCTGATTGGCCCCCGCGCGAAAAAAGGATGTTGAGACATCTCGGTGATAATGAGAGAGTGTCGGTTACCGAGACTGGCATTCGCCGTTTTGCGGTGTGCACGTGACGCCTCTGTGATACTGCGCTGTCGTCAAGGACGCGCATATAAGCCCGTCCACTTTGGAAATTAGTGAAATGCTGCTCTCTCAAAATCCGGTTATAGTCTATTCGCGGTTTCTACACACGTTGTGAATCAAACCTTTGAAAAAAATCACCCCATGAATGACGTGCTTGTTTGTTGCAAGTGTTTTATACTTGTGTTAACACGAAAGTATATTTTTTTATTAAATCGAACTTTTAACTATGTAGGCCGTTATAACATTTCATTTATAATTAATACGAATAAAGACAAGGAGAAAATGGGTGTGTTGGTAATGCCTAGTAATAAATAGTTCTTATGCAAAATATTATTATAGTGCGTGCGCACGAATGCGGTGCGTTGTCCCTTCGGTGCAATTTTTTTTAGACTCGGCTAAGCTTTGTTTGCATGAGGCGGAGGAATATCCTGGAAGTAGAACTTGAGCAGGGCTTTGTGAAGTAGTCGTGAATTCCCTATATCTAGCTAAACCACCGCCTGGTAAGTAAAGGCTTTTCATGGTAAAGAAAATCACTGTCCATCCCTACATGCGAGCTGGAGTGAACACTGGCATGCAGGCTTCCATTTAAGTTAACAGCGAACTATTGAAAATAGTTCTAAAAATTTGACGTTGCATTGGGAATGCCGTGTTTAAATACAGGATGATTCTAAAATCATGGGTCAAACTTCGAGGGGTGGTAGAGCTCACTAAAACAAACAATTGTTGTATAGGAATATATGGGCGGGAGTGACGCGTTGAGGCACAAACACAAACATAACACATGACATGCAAAACATTGTTTATTTACAACGTCGCCGCTAAATGCCTTTTTATCGAGTCTCGATTTGTTCCTATGGAGGCATTTGAAAGCCCTCATTTACGAGACTCCAGTTGATTTCATTGAAGACCTCGTCGCTCGACTATCCTGTGCGGCTGCACGCGTGCGTGAAATACCCGGCGTATTTCAATTTGTTCGCCAATCACTCCACCGACGCTACCAAGCTTGCATTACTGTCGGTGGCAGCAATTTTGAGCAATTATTATAAACATTGCTGTAAAAAGGCATTTAGCGGCGACGTTGTAAATAAACAATGTGTTGCATTTCATGTGTTATGTTTGTGTCTCAACGCGTCACTCCCACCCATATATTCCTATACAATAATTGTTTGTTTTAGTGAGCTCTACCACTCCTTAAATGTTATCCCATGATTTTAGAATCATCCTGTATATGGGTGCTGAAGTTCGTTTTTCTTGTTTATACAAGCAAGAGCACGAGTTTGCACTTCATAAACACTTTTACTTTTCTAAAACAATTTACGGTTTCACTTGGACGACGTATGAATAATGTAAAACATTCCGTGGCAATGTTAATCGTACACATAGCGGAAGGATAATAGTGAGAAGGAAAGTAGATCCCAAGCAAGGCTTTCAAAAGTGCTCAATTAACCGTGAACTGCCGACAAGTGGAGTGAATTGGGAGCCATTGCCTCGAGCCGTGGAATTCAAGGGATAATGATTATAATCACATCTACGAGATAAATACAGTTATCCTGCCACTTTAACAATCAGCGACATTTCAACGACACCAGTGCAGAATTACTCACTATTCGCGGTCATATTTCGCTGACTGTTTAAAATTTCTAGTGCAAACCGTCATATTTGTTTATGCGCCTGACACTTTCAACTTTGTGGATACTGTATTCATTTTTTTTCACCAAATAAATCTTTTCAGCTCCGCATTTTTATAAATGTTTATCCGTAAAAATTAAAATTTTACTGTCTACAGGTCATTTAGACGCCAAAAATAAATCTCCTTCCCGGAATGAAGCACTGGCCGGCTACGACTAACGTCCTGGGACAGAAACTTTTTATATAGTTCGAAATGCGTCAAACGTAACAAATTTTTTTTAAATATTTAAATTGTATGAATCTCCGCGGAACTATTAAAAACGAAGTACAGCCATGCCCTAAAATGTAAAATATACCAATACGCTACCTTTAAGCTTCCTAACTCTATCGTCCCTCATTTTTTAAACCAAAAAACTTGTTTTTCTTAAATGAGAAACGTGTATTTGATATTTCGATACCATGCTATTCCACGATTACCTTTGTCTGTCAATATTATCCGTCGAAATAACTTCGTATATTCATATGAATTTGGCGTAAGCCGTCATCGTTGTTATTTATACTGTAGTCTTATTCCCTACTATAACGTCATTTCCTTTAGACATGTTTTTCTGAACATTTAGAGAACTTTTGCGCAGCTTAAATCACTGTTTTGTATAATTTTTATTATAGTAATATAAATAAACTCAAGTTACTTTGCTGTATTGCTACTCTCATGACTTACGAATTTTCCACTTCTCATAACCTGCGTTTACATATCTTGTAACAGGATAAAGACTGTATTAGTGCTTCTGTAGAAAAACTAAGTTTACGTATTTTTTTAAGGTTTTACTAAACTTTTAGGGTATGCACTCTGAATCTGAATCAGTGAGAATTTCACTGTTTAAATCAGTTAACAGCATTTGACTTAAACAGTCACTTCAGTCAATTTGACTAATGAATTGGTGAAGGAATGCAGTTTTCCTGCACTTATTGATCCAGTGACATTTTCCACTGATTCATCAACAATTATTTTGTTCTCTGTTTTTCAGTAATTGGTTTTTCGACTGATTTTATAAAAGATTTTATAATTAATTTTTGGGTGCAAGGATATCCAAGGTTATGGGTACGAGGTCGTCACAGATGTGAGATCAAGGTGAATGCCATCCAGATCCAACATGTCTGTCGAAGTCATTATTAGTGCCACCTAGGTGTTGAAAATGTAAACAAATGACAAGCGAAAAACCAATATGGTGGGTGGAGTGCATTCATCAGAATGAGCAAAGGGTGAGATGGTAGGGGAGGGGAATGTTAGTAGAATGTGATTGATTGGAGGGGGGTCGGTCGTCTGCAGGACACGGTGCTGTGAGAGACCTCCGGAAATATGTAAGTTTTTAACAATAATTAAAAAATAATAATTTCTACTAATATTTTGTTATTAGTTTTCTATAAATTCTCACATATTTTAAAGAATTTTTAAACAAATTTTTGTGTTCAAGGTCAAAAGTCACTGAGATCAAGGTCACTTAGATCAAAGATGGCAATCACAAAGACCACCAACATAATAACACGCATCCCGCAACAACCATCGGCTGACACAGTACTTTGCAAATGGGAGAGTTTACTGTTTACATGCCGTGTAGGTTGGTCACAACGGCTGTCAAATTTTACTGAAGCTGTATGAAACACATAGAGACTATCTCGACTGGTAAGGTAACGGACTGGAAGTGGGATATCGTGGGTTCCAACCCTGGCTACCGCTATATATATATATATATATATATATGTATGTATGTATATATATATACACATACACTTTTTTAAATGACGTTAAATTGCACAATTTAGTAGTGACTATCGGAAATATGTTTAGTTCTCGTAATGATTTGACTGAATTCAATAAAAACAATGATTTAGTTCGCCATACGCAGTTAACTGTCCCTTATTCAATCTGTGAAATTGTTCCGCTGAGACAACCGGTAGTTCTCCGCCGATTTTAAGTAGAGCCGTGTTCACTTATCCGAGTAGTTGAGTGACACTGCGACCAGCTGTTCCGGGAACTTCTTCCATCGTCACGGTGCGCGCGACACGTATTGAGTGGCGTCGCATTTGCCGGCGACGATCTGCGCGTGGTCCAGCGTCCCAGAACGACGTCGGACGAGGCGTGTTTCCTCCGTCGCCGGTGACGTCCTGGCCGCCGTTTCCCAACACGGTGTCGAAATCGCCTTCGAAAGTGGACGCGCGCGCCTCGTGTCGGGGGCCGCGCTCCGAAAAACACACTTACGCGCCGCGCCACGCCACGCACGTCACGCGTCGCCCCAGACGATCGTTACGCGCGTCAGGCACGCGCGCTGAAGCACCTGCGACACGGGCACGGAACAGATTGCCGCGCAGAACCGAAACTGCCTCGTTTGCTGCTCGACAGGTGGCGGGAGTGGAGTTCAAGCGTTATACACTGAAGAGCCAAAAAAAACTGGCACACCTGCCTAATATCGTGTAGGGCCCCCGCCAGCACGCAGAAGTGCCGCAAGGCGACGTGGCATGGACATTAGTATGCAGGAGGCATTGAAATCTGCGCCAATTTGAGAAAGGGTTGCACGTCTGTCACGGTTAATGATTCTCGTCAGTCGTCGTTTGTCCCGTTCGTTCACGATCTTTTTTCTTTTTTCCGGCCGCAGCGATGTCGAAGATGTGATGTTTTACCGGATTCCCGATATTCACGGTACACTCGTGAAATGGTCGCACGCGAACATCCGAATGTTATCGCTACCTCGGAGATACTATGTCCCATTGCCATTAAACTTCAAAGATTGTTTAGATTAGTTTAAATCGGGCATTCTTGCTTCCCAATATATGTATATATATATATATATATAGAGAGAGAGAGAGAGAGAGAGAGAGAGAGAGAGAGGCAGTGAAAACCGAGGTATCATTTAGTCGATTCAGTTTATTTATTTACAGTTAATTTAGTATCCCTGTAGGTTTATACGTACAGGAGAAAAAAAATGCCACGATTAACTTGTGGTTTTCAAGAGGAGGGTTCTTCCCGCTGCGACATTGAGGCACGCGCGCGCCGTAACTGTGCGGCGAGCCGCAGGTGTCTCGCGTTACCGTAGAGCCGGGAGCGACTCACAGTCTCGCGTGCTCCTCCACAGCAGCGAGCGTGTCGGGGTACGACTCCCCGGCCAATATGGCGGCCCGGCGGCCTCGCGCGACGCCCACGGGCGCCGCTCGCTCGCTCCTCAATTCCGTCCGCCGATTACGTCGTTAAAGTGACCCACCTGCTGCGTCCGCGCTGCTCCTCGCCCGTCCGCCNCTGGCGGGTTCTCGACACTTCCATGCCGCTGGGTTTTACTCGAGTCGTGTGGAGCTCGCCGTGACGTTCAGACGTCGGCATTCTTCGAAGACGCGGGCGACGAGATATCCCTTCAACAGCAGTGCTCATGTGTAAGGGGCTATGCACAATGCGCAGTCGGCAGTCGGCAGTCGGCAGTCGGGCAGTCGGAGTTGGTTCATCTTTATCTTTGATTGCTCGACTGCCGACTGCCGAAAATTTCCAACCAATCAGATGCCGCGCTCGCGATCACATGATGTAAACAAATATTTGTTGCGGGACTGTTTATTATTTGTATTTTGATAGCGTGCGTGTTGACTTTAGTAGATATTAAACGTAATAATGAAAGGTGATAAATCAGCGAAAGTACTGATACAGCAGATGCCAACACAAATATACCATCATTGTCCATTATTTAGCGGTACAAACAGATCGTCTCAAGTTGTGTTAAGTACCGGTACATAACCCTAAAATATTTCATTAACATTATGTTTGGTAATTTACAAAATTTAGCTTAAAATTCAGTTGTTACTTTCCAGTTGGGTTTGGTGTATGGATATTATGGGGCTAGAAAATCGTTTTCCCAGTTTTTATTTTTTCCAAAACTTAACTAGCAATGTTTACAAACAATACTTCAAAAACATGGACTGCACATTGTGAATTGCATTCGACTGCCGACTGCTGACTGCCGACTGCGCATTGTGAATAAGGCTTCATTCAGGCTCTCTGCAACGTGATATTACGCCAGCAACACTCGCGAAGTTTAAATTACTCAAATTAACACGATGGATTGTGTACTATTCTGCGTAGGAAGGAACGTTTTATTGAGACACCCTCAACTAGGCATTAGATTGGCACTTTGGCAGAGACCCGGCCAGTATAGTACGCGAGTCCGGTGTTGTGTGAACCATTAGGGCAGGTGTAATTGGGAGTACAGACACCTACATTCGAAATATAGACGACTCGCTTTTATCTTATTTTTTTTGTTTCTGAATCACCTCTGTACTACTGTACCGCACTCAAAAGTATTAAAGCCCGTGCCACAATGTAAGTCTCCCTGTATGATTCTACGCGAGATTGCATGGCCGCTGGTGTGGATCGTTTCACGGAGAATTTAAGACCGTGCACACACCATCGACCATTTCCCCGTAACACAACACTGGACCGAACAGAGGTCTGTTCGGTTCAGTGCTCGGTCCTTTGTGTCGCACCCATTTCTGCCTTGAGCCGATCTCGCAGCTTCTACAAGCATGCATAATTGTAATAAAGAGATAAATGAAAAATTTGTGGTTTCGTGACCTGAAGGCTAGACTTCACAATCTTCTGTACAATCAAGCATGCCCACTGCTCATTGGTTTGTGGCTATCACAGAGGACGGCGATGATTCGGCCTGCATTTTGCTGCATGTTTATTAGTGGCTCAGAATTCCCCAAGGTGTCAAGTAGCGCGTGGGCCAATTGGAAAATTTTTGATTTCGAGCTTTTCCCGAAATGAATCCGCGACTCTGTCAGGTTTCTAGTAATAAAACTTGCGAACCATGCGCCGAACAGTAGGTCCTCATTGCTGTTCAGAGAGTAGTGAGAAGGGGTTGTGGTTGTTCGTGCGTCAGCAGCAGTGGCGTGTGGTGGACTGTTGCAAGGCAAGCTGGCGTTAGCTCCGCGCTGTACCCTGTTGCTTGCTTCAACCACTAAAACGTAGCTCGACAGCTGACGTCACAGGACGCGTGCAATGGGTCCCTTGCTGCTCGCTTGCGAATGGTCGGAACGCATCCAGTTTCTCTAGGCTGCAACAGTGGTTGCTGGTTCCTGCTGCGTGCACCGATGATGTACAGGTGTGGGAAAGCACCAGCTTACCTTGCAACAGTTCACCACACGCCACCGGTCAGCAGTTATTCGGATATGGATCTGGAGGCAGCGGCAGAAGCTTATCTGGTGGCAAACCAGGTTTTTCGAGCTGAGGAAACATCCTCGGAGCTTCTCTTCGTTTCAGCAGACGAACCTTATCCGCGCGTTGTCACGCTTTATTTTATTGGCAGTGAAGTCACTGTTTTAAGTCCCAGTCCCATAGTATTGCATCTATTAGTCGCAGGGTTTCGTCTTCAGACCTATCGCTGAAGGACAGCGAATCCAAAGACAACACAGTACGCCAACACACTCCAAAAATTTGAACGCAACTAGCAGGTTGCAGCAAGAGTTGTTATAGCCGCTCGTGGCGCTGTCACGGATGTCGCTCACGCAGCCAGAACCTAGACGCGAGCATTTCGCAGACGCTTCGTCGTGAGCCGAACACTGAGCGAGCGGACTATGCTGCACTCCGTGTCACGGGGGCACCGCCGAGCATGTCAGCGGTGTTCGGTTCGTGACGCCGCTGGTAAATCACGGCAAATGCTCGGCGGTGTGCACATGGCTTTAGCCGTCTGCTGGCTTTTTCCATGGACGTTTTAGTAATAGGTCGTAATTTTCAGTTGAAGGTTTCCTACAAGGTGGAAATTTCAGCCATTCATCGAGACAGTTGTAATTTACGTTTATTTCGAGAAACAGCCACAAGAACATTAACCCTTTCAGACCCACTTTAATTTACGGTTATGGGTGTTGCAAACAAAAAAATTGTGAAGAGCGCTGTACCAAGTTGACACAACGCCTGTTTCGTTGTCGCAGCCAATGAGCTGTAGGTCATGTGTTCGGCTACAGTTATACGAATCAACTATGACCTAGACGAGTAAGACGGTTTGCGAATCATTTGCCCACAAGTATGACCACTGGTCATTGAGCTTCGAAGTCTGCAGCACAGACCAATAATTACATACACGTGCGTAACGTACTCAATTGTGTACGTTGGGTCTGCATGGGTTATAAATGGGGCCAGTGACTTCTCGCGTAAAAATCGGAGCACACAGTAGACTTCAATACTATGTACACACCTCAGCTGTTGTTATACCTCCATTGGCTGCTGGTGCCGTGTCCGTCTTTGGCCAAGCCACTCAGGACTAAGTAACTCCGACACTGAACCTTCGTGATTCGTGCGCAAACGGTTAACACGGGCCAGAAATTTTTTTTTTCCAGCCAATCAAAGAAGCTGGACGACCATACAGTGCTTTGGACTGTATCTTGTCTCTAAATCTTTTCGCGAAATATCACTGCCCCTACCTACAGGTCATTGAACTCGCGAATTGTTCAGGTCACTTAACGATTGCGTTGTAAGTTGGAGGTGGGGGAGGGGGGGGAAGGAAGTCGACCTTGCCTCGGAACGTGTCGACCTCGCGTGTTCTCGGCTGCACGGCGCGGACATCCTCGTCGTGGGCGACCCCTCCCTGACCTTGGCGGCTGTGACGGGCCTGGAGCCGGGGGCCGAGAGTGAGTTACTGCTATGGAGATGAAGAGCGGCTGAGTGCAGAGAGGCCGGACGGCGCGTGTTGGGCTAATTTGCGTCGTCGTTGGAGGTAACTTGATAGCGTCCCCCACGACCTAGCACGCCGATTGTCACATTGCGCGTGGACCTCGTCAATTGGAGCACTGACCAAGCTCAAATCAATTAAGGTTATGGACTTAGTCCAAGTCTGCGGGGAGTGCGCACCAACACAGCCTGGTGTAAGAATGCTCATATTTTCTATATGTGTGCAATGACTGGAGTGACAAATAGACGTCGGATCAGAAAGTAATGGTAATAATTGCTCTGAAAGTTGTCCCCTGTAATACCTTTACGGATCAGGCACAGGGGGAGCATGTCAAGGGTCGAACATCCGCGCCACGCGATTGGCGAAAACATGGACCTCTCTGACGACGCGGTCTGAACCCGCTGTTGTCCACCCCCGGCCGGCCATTCCTTTTATTTTCCGGCTTGAGAAACCACTTCGTAAGGAATACGGAGAGAGAAAATAAAGTTGAAGCCGTATAGTCTATTCTCGGTGTCTTCACCCTTTTTGAATCAAACCTTTGAAAAAATCACCCTATGTATTACGTGATTGGTTGTTTCGTAAATACGTCATGCATCACAGGCGTTTTGTACTTGTGTTAACATGAAAGTATCTTATTTTTGTTAATTTTGAACCTTTAATCATATTTTATCAATAAATTATAATATTTCATTTATAATTAGTATGAATAAAAACAGGGAGAATGTGCGTGTGTTGGTAATACCTAGAAATATATATATTTCTCACCGAAAGTATTATTAAGTTGGCCGCCTGGGTAGGCCGTTGAACGGTGTGCAGAGCTCCAGCAGAAAACGTTTTATTAAAAAAATCGTAAAACGTATCTGGGTGAGGTCTGCTTACGAATAGCATTTAAGAAACGTTACACGTCTGTATACGTTTTCCAGTTCCTCCATTTCTCTCTGAAGCTTGTTTTTGTGTTAGTGAAAATGGCTCAAACTTGTGTTTTCACGGTCATTTTTAGGCATGAACATTCCGGTATAAAACATTAACAAAATAATAGAGACGTGCATCAAACCTTTATTATTATTATTATTACGTCATAAAATGGCAGGGTCTCCGCTGAAAGTCTCGTAGAGGCGCGTTATCGACGGCAAGACTGCACGCCAGTTCAATGCTTTGCCCGTAGAGGCGATGAGAGAGTTGATGCGCATGTTTCGGTCGCCCCTAGTGCTCCCACGTTTTTACGTAGAAATTTAAAAGGGCTTTTTAAATATTTTTTTTATATTTTTATAATTTTTGGAGGATTTTATAATTTTTTTGGAATTTTTTTTTTCAATGTTATGCGGGGTCAAGGACATGTAATCAATGTCAAGGTCAAAGGTCACCTGGATCCAACCTGGCGGTTGGGTGACGTCACAACATGGCGGCCGGCCGGTGCAGGTGCCAGGTGCCAGTTTTGTCCCATTTAAAATGCATTGTCCCCGGACGCAGATAATCATTCTACTGGTGGGGGAAACGAGAGTGCCCCGAGAAAATCCGTTGATTAACGGCAACGTCTGCCACGTTTTCCACATGCGAAAACCCTGATGACTCCCCCAGGAATCGAACCCGGTTCTTCCTGGTGGGGTGCGAGTATTCTAACTACTACACCAACGTGGCCATTAAAAGAAAGGTGATTAAATGCTATTCACGGTAAAGTGTGCGCTTTTTAAAGCCCTCTCATTTGGAATAATAGTCAGTAAATATATTTTATTTTAGTCTTGGACGTCAACTCTCTAGTACGGTGGAATATACGCACTGTGGGCATTTCTTACATGGAAATATTTATTTAAAAAGGCGGTTAAAGGATTTAAAAAAAAAGCTGAAAGTAAAAAAGTAGCTAGGGCCTTAAAAGTGCTCACTTTACCATGAACAGTCTATAGTTGACTTGCCCTCGGGGGCCAATGGAAGTGTCTAAAGTCAGAAGAGTGTTCCTGGAGCCACTCGGTAGCAACTCTCGACGTATGGGGTGTCGCATTGTCCTGCTGGAATTTTCCACGTCCGTCGGGATGCACAATGGACATGAATGGGTGCAGGCGATCGGACAGGATGCTTACGTATCTTCTCGCCTCGCCCGAGGGCGGGCGAGACTTTATTTAATTCTTTAGCCCGCAGCAGCCGTATGACGTGCAGTGCAAATGGCTTAATGCATGTTGGGACAGCTTGTAGAATCTTGACGTGTCTTCGCAGCAGTCTGCCGCAGGCACCAGTGTATACTAGCAAGTCGTGTTGCCGGTTCCATAATTGAATGGTTGAAAGTCGGCTAGACATATTACCTCACACTGCCCTGCAGCGCGACTGTTAAGGCGGGACTCCACTAAGCTGACCCAGGGCCGGTGGCCAAACCCGCCGGTCTATGCCGACGTAGATGTTCTGAGCTAGGACGGTGGCATGATCCGGCACTTCAGTGCCCGGCGGCCCGGCGGTGGTAAACGTCGATGCTTTGATGCGTGGCCTGCAGACATCGCCACCCCCCCTCCTCACACTCGTGCTGTAGTACCGCTCGCCAGTCTCACATTCCACTGTGCCGATGCTCGCAGTCCGCAAACTTCACTCTCGTCGCCACTCGTCGCTTGTTGACTCTTTGTTTCGCTGTCTCTACGCATCCGGCACCCGAGGCCGTGCAATCCTCTAAACTCCAGACTGTCGACCCTGGCCTGACCTAGAAGGTTCCCCGCACCCCGAGTCTCGCTGAGAGAGAGGCTAGGGCGATGGCCAGAACATTCTTTCAACGATAACCCACAGAAATTCAACCCGCACGAGTCACGATAGGCTTATTTGGCGCGCGCGCTGGCGGCAAACTTTTGTAAATCTCCGCGCTCTCCTCGGGTTACCGCTCGCCCTGGACACGCTGGTTCGCTCCCTCGAGCGGGACGGGGGCAAAGGAAGCGATGCAGAGCAGAAAGCATTTGTCACACACTCACACACACGCATACTTGTACATATGAACGGGCATAACGAAAACAACTCCGAGGAAAGCAGTAGCAAGCCTGCTTCCTCCTCCGACAACGGGCGCGGCGTTTCGTGAACTGCGAGAGTAGTTTTGGGACACGAGTACGCCTCAAACGAGTGCAAGACAGTTGTTGTGTCACCGGCGGGCGTGCGTGGTCTTTGCAAACAGCGGCACGCGCCTCGCCTGGGCGCTAACACGCGCGTTTCGGAGTGCGTGCAGCCGTTGTGCGGTTGTTTGCTCTCTGTGGCCGCTTGTTTGCCGAGCAAATAGCGCGGCGACCGGGGGACCGTGTGGACACGACTCATCATCGCCTCGTCGGCAACTGCACTGCGTTTGTCCGCCGTCCGCAGACCGTTGTCCTTTAACCACCCTTTTAAACAAATATTGCCATGCAGATAATAAACACAACGGTGTGTACATATTCCACCATACTCCGAAGTTAACTTCTAAGGCTACAATAAAAATTTATTTATTGACTATTATTCCAAATGAGAGGACTTTCAAAAAGTGCTCACTTTACCGTGAATATCCTATACCCCAATTTTCGTCTTCTGCACGCGTCCTCAACGATGACTCATCCGTCGCCAGTACAACTGTCAAAGTCACGCGGCCAAGGACGATGAAAGGGTTTGTTTGCATTTTAATTTTCAACAGATCTACCCTCTCACATAAACGAAATACCTGGACTGACTGGAATAGTTCCTACCTGCATTAAAACTGTGCTAGAGGAAGTGTACAAACACCTCAAAGCACTCGCTTACTTGAACAGTATTCTAACCTCAAACACCAGCCACGTTGTTTTTTTAATAGCGCTATTAGCAGAAAATAATTTCAATGTTGAGACGTGGAGAGTGATTACTGCGCAGCTCGCGTAATCACTCTACTCCGTTTTCTCTCCAAGGGTGAAACAGCCGCTTGTACCGCCAACTCCAGGTGCACACGCCACCAAAATGGCGGTACTTACCACCAACATGTTGGAACGCCGTTCGCCAATGAACGCATGGTCACGCACCTGCCAGCCGGCAACCCTGCCAATAGGAGACCTTTCGTAGCATGTAGTAGCCAGTCAGACGCGAGGTCTGTTCCTGGAGCCTCGCGCGGCCAATAAGACAATGGGTACTTCCACGTCGAAGGAACCGTCACGCAAATTTCGTCTCTGTGGACGTATCTACTGTGTGGCTGTGTCGTGCGGTCTCCGTACCCCCCTCCCGACTCTCGAGTAAAAAGACGCAGTCGCAGAGAACGCTAGGAGGAGGGAGGAATAACTCGCAGCACAAATTATGAGGCACGAAACCCGTAGCAATTAGTAGTGACCGGAAAAAAAATCGCGAGTTCAATGACCTGCAGGCTAGACTCTACAGTCTTACGTACAAATATGCCGACGTCAACTGCACATTGGCTGCTTGCTGTCGCAGTGGAAGGCGACGATTGGACCAGCATTCTCCACGAAGTGTCAAATACGGCGTGGGCCAATGGATAAAGTTACATAAACACATGTGTTTTGAATTCCAGCGTGTCCTAAAATGAATCCGCGAATTCTTCAGGTCTCTGGCAATTAGGAGTGGAGGGAACGTGGGCCAGAGTGGCATACCAGCTGCGCAGTAACGATCTCTTGTGTTCCAACACTTGAGTAGCTGTTTTGACGTGAATGCGTCTTTGAAATAAGACCGGCACATTGGGGTACAGGGACGGAAACGGCGGAGGTTACGTTCGCAGGGTGATCCTTCCGGCACTACAACTCCTGGCCAATAACACGACTGAAGTAAATGTGGTCTCGCTCGGTCGGTTATACAACGATGCTAGCGAGACCGTAAGGGTCGAGGGCG
>NQII01002125.1:296569-345851 GCA_002778355.1 Clitarchus hookeri | reverse complement strand
TGTGGGGGGTAAACTTTCAGTTTTGGCCGTGGACGAAAATCTCCGGGTAGTACCTACATCTTGAGACTTCGCTGTACCAACGCGCTGATTTTGGTGCCAAAAGAAAGATCTCGTCTAGACCCGCCGATTTAAGCCCTAAAAGCCAAGCATCGATTTAGTTACTCTCATTTCATTCCGACCCCCCCCCCTCCCCTATTCCTCATCGCCGTTCCAAAAACAATACCCGCTAACGCAGACGTATTCACGTAAAACTTACGGCCGTATCCCCGACACAACCACGCGCCGATTGTACACGGAAATGCAGCGTAAGCAAGTAACGGAAAATACATTGCTCTGTTTATACTTATGGTAAAAGCGTGAATTTGTTGTAAAAATGTAAACGAACCCTCACGTTATTGTTTGAATACGTGATTTATACAGTTTTGACGGCAGTTATTGAGCCAGTTTTGGGGACCTGCGCAGAAGGCGAAACTCATTCTACCTCATATTTTGGCCATGGTAATACGTATTTTATTACTAGTCAAGAACTTTTGAGGAAAAAGTCATATCCGTAACTGTATAGTTTAAAATTAATACTGACGTACTTACAGTAATGGTTGCAACGAATTATAAAAGAGCTCTTTTTTTTATGAAATATTTAGATCTGGTGGCCACTTAAATATTATTATATTAATTTTTTTCTCATTAAGGTAAGAATTGGCGTCTAAAACACACAGCTGTATTCTTAACAGCTGTATAGCTCAGGCATCAGTATCAGTTTACGTGCCATTCACGGTAAAGTGGGCATTTTTAAAACTCCTACGTAGTTTATATTTTTACTCAATTTGTATGTTTCCGTCATTTGCAAATACGAGGGTAAGTCAGAAAGTATCCGGACACTATTTTTACAATTTATTACAACAGTAGAAAACGTACAGTTACCTCATTTTTCAACATAGTCCTCTTGATTTCCAATGCACTTGGTCCGTTGTTGCACAAGCTTCCTAATGCCCTCAGAAACAAGCAACGTATTCACCGCTTCCTTAAATTGTTGGTTTGTGTTGAATCGACGGCCCCTAGGGCACTTTTAAGTATACCAAAAAAGACGGTATTCAGGCTGAGCGAGATATAGAGACTATATGCATAATGCTACAACATTTCGAAACCCAGTTTCAGAAGAGTTTGAGCAGTGAGAACGACAGTATGTGGGTATGCTTTGTCATACAACAACACGACTTCTTTCGACAATAGTCCTCGTCGTGTGATTTGAATTGCAGACTTCAGCTCTTTGCGCATCGTCTTTGCTGAAATGCGCACTGTTCACTTCCGGACGTCGTGTTGCGTCCACCTCCTCCGGTGTTGGCCCTCGTGCGTCTCAGGAAAGTGCGGGCATCGCTTATCCCGCAGAGAGTAGAGTTCAGGTAACTGCGATCAGCTATATAAACTGGCGTACACCTAATTAGCGACTGGGTCCTAAACAGTACTTTAGGGGGGGGGGCGTGTCGGGCCTTATCACGGAGTGATGACGTGTTGACTTGTCTCTCCTGGAGAAATTGTTAACGGGATCGCCATCACTCGTGATCGAACAGATTTGCGGTTCGTCGCTGGGTGGCCTGCCTGCTGCACTCCCGAATATCTCCGCGCATTTTAAATACGCAATGCGTGTGAATCATTTCCCGCATCTCGAAGTGTCTCCGCGCACTGTTTACGTTGCGCAAATGTGACCTTGAGATGCAGCGCTAATTGTTTTGATGCACTAGCAGTGTGCATTATTTGTCGAAGACGACGTGCGAAAGATCTGGCTTGGAGATTAGTGGCTGGGTCTTTCGCTGGATCCCCGGCAGCCCCTGGACGCGGGGGAGTTTTACGTAAGCGAATAGTAGTTCGCGCGCGATATCTCGCGGGAACTATCGTGGGTGATAAAATTTTTTACTGTGGAAAACGCCTTATTTTCTGGCTTCAGCATCTGTTGTTTATATACCCGTATGGCGTACTCTGGTTGAAGAAAAAGTCGTTGAAAAAAACAAAACATTTGCACGTGTTTCATTCTAAAAAAAAAAACATCATGTGCGTGATTACTGAGAGTGACGTCTGCTTACGAATAAATAGCATAAGGAAACATTTCACGCCCGAAGTTTAGTTTCCGTGTTTTTGCTTTCTTTTCTAGTGTGAATGAGCGTTTTTATAATCGATTTTAGGTTGCAAGAACCCTGTTACGTTACATGTAAAGTGGTTACAGGGACGGGCAGCATACTGCTAGCGCCACAACTGCTGGCGGGTGAATTTACGGCGAGCGCCGTGCGTCCGTCGAGGGTAGAGGTGCCTGCGCGCGCAGCCGGCCGCAGCCCGAGTGCCGTGCTAAAAACATTAGTCTCCGTGTTATCAGCTGCGCGGTAGCCGATGCGCGACGAATGTTTTTGTAACAGTTTGTACACAGCCGGGCCGTCTCTAATGTCAGCTTCCGAAGCCCGGGCCGTGCCGGAGGACCAAGCGCAGGCATCTTGGGAGTCGAGCCGTAAGCACTTGTGGCGCTTGCAGTACATTTATCTTTAAAGGGGAAGACTGCGCGCCATCTTGTATTTATAAATACTCTTGCCGTAAGTTCCAATTAAGGATGTTCAACAAAATTTTTAGCACGACGCGGCATAAATAACAGCTTCCAAGCTTTATCAATCCATCTGTTACTTCTCGTNCCAAGCTTTATCAATCCATCTGTTACTTCTCGTAAGCTGAATTAACTTCAATCATTGGCCAACAATTTTCAATAAAATGTTAAGAAACTGAATTAGTTTTGATAGCTCACTTATGTTCGTTAAATGCATGCAGTTGTGGACAGGGTGTTTTACAGAGCGCTACTTTCAAAAGAATTTCAATTAACTCCAAAAGAGAGTGGGTGGGTGGTTGAAGTGGGTGAATGATTTGAATGATGGATGAGTGATGCATGGACGGATGGTTGATTGACTAATTGAAAGAATGATTGAACGTGTGAGTGATTGAATGAGTGGTTGGGTGAACGAGTGGATGGGTGAGTGGGCGGTTGAGTCAGCGGATTGAGGGGTGAGTGAAAGAATGAGTGGGCGGGTGTGTTAAGAGTGGGTGGATGCGTTATAGAGTGGGCTTGTGTGGGGTGAACGTATGGGCGGGTGAGATATTTTGGTGGCACTTAATTACTGGGGTCTTGAGCGCCGATAGTGGCAAATCGATATCAAGGACACAGCGGCAATTGAATGCAATAGTGGTGGAAATTTAAGTACTCTGAGAAAACCCACTACCCAACGCCAACGTCCGCCACGCTCACAAAGTGCTAAGACCTGGGTTCCGCCCTGCAGGGAATCAGTATCCGTGGTGGGAGATGAGGCGAAGCACACTTCACCGACGCCCTAACGCCCCTGCCTCACAGGGATCGCGGGTGTGACGAGCACCGCCGCGTTGTATTGCACGTCGGTAGTGACAGGCGGACTGGCGTGGTGTTGGCAGGCCGGCGGAGGTGGAGCTGAGCTCCGTGAGCAGCGGCAGCACCTACTACGACCCGCTGGACGAGTACACGGACTACAGGCCGCCACGCCGCCAGCACTGGGCCAACAAGGCGCAGTTCGTGCTCGCCTGCGTCGGCTACTGCGTCGGCCTCGGCAACGTCTGGAGGTTCCCCTACCTCTGCTACAAGAGCGGCGGAGGCGAGTACTCTTCTTCTTCTTAAGCCTCGCGTGCGTTATGGGTGCTGGTCACCGAAAATTCATTATTGTATATTTGTATTAAATAACGGTTCAACTTTAAAACATTATTATAAGCTGTTCACGGTAAAGTAAGCACTTTTAAAAACCTACCTTTGAAAAATAAAACTTCCCATTTGGTGAATTATGCTTTCTTACACACTGGCATGCAGGCTCCTAGTTAAGTTGGCAGAGCATTAAGTAAAATAGTCTCTAGATTTGACGTATCATGAATGTAATGTTTGAATTTATGATAAATAAGTAAAATAGTCTCTAGATTTGACGTATCATGAATGTAATGTTTGAATTTATGATAAATCAAGTTGGGTTTTTTTTTTCTTTTATACTCATTAACGTACATGTAACTAATAATTTCACTTTTTCACTTTACGGACGCATGAATTAAGTCATTAGGCCCATGGCAATGCATATTTTACATGTGGCGGAAGGATACAATATCAAGAAAAAAGTAGATCTTAAGTAGGCTTTTTAAAAGTGTTCAGTTAACCTCGAATAGCCCTGTAAGTACTCTTTTGTCGCTAAAAAAAAAAGTAGTTTGCATGGTTTTTACATTATGGCATATCAAGATCAAAATTTTAATGTGTTGTAATGTACAAATAAAATAAACAAAAACATTTACAAAAATATTAACAAGAGTGACTGAAGGGTCATGTCTTAATTCATTTCCAGGTATGCTTGGCAAAATTTATTTTACGAAAAAATCGTAAATTGCTACAAACAAAAAAAATCGAAAATTTCCTAACTTTGAGCAATTTTTAAACACTGTAAAACCATTTCTTGGCGTGATTTGTAATTTTAAAGATTTTGTGATGTAACTCATTGTATCTCATTTCATTGTAAGTTAACTCATTTCGGTAGTGAGTTAGTTTGCATTATTTGTACATCCCAAAAACACTAATATTGTGATCTTGACCTGCTATGATGCAAAATCTATGTGATATAAAAATTTCCATGCATTGAGTATTACTACAAATAAAAAATAATGAATTTTATGTTGACCAGCACACTTAACGACTTAGGGTAAATGTGCGAGAGATGCTCCACCTAAGGAAAAATATTGTTATAAAATAACACAATAACTTAACAGGACTGTTCTGTGTTTTAATACATTCCACATACCTTAACAATTAAAAGAAAAAATTCTGTATCATGTTGCATTTGTTAAAATATATAATAAAATTAATGTAAACATACATATTTTGGCTATCTATTCCCTGCTATGGGTGATATAACCCATCCTGTATGGGAGAGATGCCTCATTGTCGGAGAGATGCCCCACAAAGAAATATTTACGAAAAATACATTATATGATAACAAAAAAGTGTTGTTGGAACCACTTAATCAATTAAGTGGTTAGCCACAAGCCTAAATCAAAAGTTTTAATTTTTTTCTATTGAACTGCATCTTTATTTTTTGGCGTTTTGCTACCCGGCCGCCAATGTCACCCCGGGAGCCATACATACTGCAAGTTTCCTGCAGCTGCTCTTTCCATGAAACACAATTAATCCAGTATACCTTCTCTTTTGTGTGATAATAGTTTTCCCAGCACTCAACATAAATTTCGTTTTCTTCTTCATCTGAGTCACTCATCCTGAATGCCAAAACTTCATTGAAGATGTTGATCTTTCAGAGCTCCAGCCTGTTGATTACGATGACCTTGATCGACCAGAAAATCTGAAGCCTGGTGATTTCTTTTTAGTAAAATGTAAGGCTGAAAACACAACAAAACCACATTCAAGTATGTCGCTACTGTCCTTCGCACACTTCCAGATAACGAAACTGAAGTGATGGGACTTAAGTCAGATGGTGATAAGAGATGTGTCATTCCAAGAGAAGAGGACGTTTTCGTTGTTCCAAACGATGATATTGTTGGCAAGCTGCCAGTCCCCAGCATCTGTGGAACTGGTGGACACTATGAGTATTCATTTTCAAAATTAGCTGATGTTTTTGATGCGTAAAACACCAAAAGAGCTTCAGAAACCCCTATCTGTAAATGAAGTTTGACCCCATATGTGACACCTGACACTGTACTGTTGTGAGGATGTCTGTAGAAACAAACTTCCAGAATACCAGATCCGTTGTGTGCAGTCATTCCCTGGAGAGCGAATCTGTACATGAAACTCGCGAGGACAAAGCTTTCTTCAGCAGTTGTGACTTGCTTTACGAAAACATTATCATCCTTCATAACATCACAATCAAACGAACCAATATTGGTTCTTATGGGTAATCGCTGATGCCCCGCCGCGGCATCAAAGCTTCATTCTTCTCAGTTTCATGTACAGATTCACTCTCCAGGGAATGACTGCACACAACGGATCTGGTATTCTCGAAGTTTGTTTCTACAGACATCCACACAACAGTACAGTGTCAGGTGTTAATTATTCGAGTCAGATTGATTCAAGAGACATTATATGTTGCAAGACTTTTGCAATTAATGAACTTGTTGCTACTAATAATTCTGATATTGCTATTTCTCCAAGTTCAGTTTTGTATTCTCATCCAGCCTGAAGAGTTCAGCAGGCTGCATCTAGCCTACGGGTTGCCAACAGAATAGCCTTGAATGTGATGATTAAGACTCAGTTTTTTAGCTGGTAAGAAATAAATCAAAGACTGCGGGAACGACATGGCCATTATGTAGCATTTTATATTTGAAATTAGTATAGTAAAACATAGCGCAGTAAACTACTTAAGTTCCAAGGTATTTGTGTATGGGGTCTGCGAGCTATTTTTAGAGCTTTCAGGGCACGTATGCACCATTCAAAAATTATTCTGTATCTTTAGGTACAGTGTGTAACAATGTGCTACCTTTGCGTGTTGTAGGTGTTTTCTTGGTGCCATATTTCCTCATTCTCGTCGTGTGTGGGATTCCTCTGCTGTACATGGAGCTGGCTGTGGGCCAGTACACAAGGAGAGGTCCCATTGGTGCTCTGGGCCAGATATGTCCTTTGTTTAAAGGTACGTGCCATAACTAGGAGACAGCTTGAGTTGCTGAAATGTTGTTGACGTATAATATACGTGAACTCGATACAATCTTTAAATAGGTTGTTACACCTGAAAACAGAACGCACGTAAATGTTATTCAGAACGGTTATAGGCTATTTCACCGAGACTAGTTTCGTGAATAAAATTATGACATTAAAAATTTATTCTTAAAAGCATAATAGCTAATTCATGTTTATTAAGAACGCCTTATGAGACATTTTTTTATCTGCATCGTACTGAAATTAAACAATTTAACGTGCAGAATTTTTAGTGACTGAAATTGTGTAACGTAGTCTACAGCAATCGTTTTTCCCTTCCACTGGCTGCCTTTGTTGTTCTTGTCTCAGGAGTAAGTCTCATGCCAAGCATTTATCTGTAAACTGTGAGGAAAGATGATGACTGGCCATGCTGCCAGCTCCTGATATGCCTAACACGCATTCTCTGCTATGAACGAATGTGTGACAGGTGCTGGTCTCGCGAGCGTCGTCATCTCATTCCTCATGTCGACGTACTACAACGTCATCATTGCGTACACCCTCTACTACTTCTTCACTGCATTTCGATCCGACGCCCCGTGGAACCGGTGCGACAACATTTGGAACACCTACAGCTGCTGGCAGCCAAACAGGGTGCTCAACATGTCGAAGCCGAACAAGTCCAAGACCCCCAGCGAGGAGTTCTACGAGTATGACTCCTTTCAATTTTTGGTATCACTGTTTATGTTTTGATCTGTGTGCAACATTTTGGACATTACACAACAAATGATTAGTTGAGTGGTCCGTGTGAAAGTTGTATTATAGTTCACTGTTAATACATTTTATATGTTTTCACATTTTGTTCACTGAATTTAATAAAATGATAATTGCTATCACTAAAAAATAGCATACATTGCTTAGCAAATTATACACAGTCATTTGGATTAACTTTGTACCAATTAAGGGTAACAGTGTACCACATAATTTTTGTTGATAATGAGAAGTTTTACTGCGCCGCTCCATTCTAGGGTCTCATTTCATGTCATGCCCGGGGATGACGGTCACCTACGGGTCCCAGCTGGAAAGTCTGTCACTCGGAGGGTGTTGCCTTGCCCTGGGTGCACTCCCCACACGCCATTATTATCATTATTGCCACCACCTTAATGTACACTTCACTGCTGGCTATTTTATTTGCATGGAACATGTTAATATTAAGGGATTCTCCGAGCCTTCATTTAAAATTAAATTAAGCAGGTCGTACAAAGCTGCCCTGATTATACAAAGTTGTCCCAAATGACTGTGTGTAAAACAAAAATAGGTGGCATGAATATAAAACTTTATAAAACAACACTCTGTAGCAGTATTTCGAGAACTAAAGTATGAACATCATCTCTTTCTCTCACACACACATACACACACACACATACACTATGTGATGAGAATTATCCTGACACCCCACAAAATGTGTGTTTAACATAGAGGGCGACACAGTATTGTCATCTACTGCGTGGAACACATTGTCAGTGATTGCGGTAGTCAGCAGACAGTGCGAGACAGCAGAATGGGACGGTCTGAGGAACTCACTGACTTTCACAATGATCAGGTGAACACTCCACGCCCTAACCACTGGTTGTGAAACGTTTAATTTAACACTTGCCTCGCCACCCTAGCAAAACGTGCAGGACAACCATCATGCCGCAACCACACATCACAACATATGTCGAATGGTACGTCTTCCAGAAGTGACAGTAAGGTCTCTCTGAGGAAATGGGCGTTAAGTACAGCCGTTCATTGTCCCTTGAATGAAGTATGGCCCTGTGACGTAGTCTCCAACAATTCCACACCACACGCTCACACTCCACTGTGGCTGGTGCTCCACATGCTGGACCCAACGGGGGTTTTCCATCGCCCAGTAGTGCATATTTCATAAATTTTTGCGCCCATGGTTTGTGAAGGTTGCTTCATCAGTAAATACAGTGGAACCTCTGCGTGTTGAGTTCGGATGGATTGAAATCCCGCATCCATGGAACATATTCTGTGGTCCCATTTTTTATTTATCTGCATTTCAAGACCACTTTCATTGAAAGTCCACATGTATAGAAATATTTTGTCAGTCCCCTGAGAAACGATGGATAGAGAATCCACTGTAGTACATTCTTCAGAAAATTGCTGTCAACTCTTACAGACATCAGAGCAAACCTACTAAAGTGTACATGCAGTTGGAATTCACCTTCATGTAATGCCAGTGGAAGCCAGCCGTTACGGATGGACTTTCCGTTGCCACAGTATCTGTAACACACCTGTTTTACTTATTACTACATGCCAACACTTTGTGTTGCTGCATCTCACCCATATCTGTCTTTCGTCGCACTCGTGTCACCTCGTGACAAGAAACGTGTGAAAATTCTTTGTACAGTTTTCTGTGAGATGGGTGTCCAATTAGGATGTCTTTAACCGTACGTTTGGACGGCTTGCTTGGCATTTCTGCAACACTCACCATAAATAAGTAGCGTGTAGAGTTTTTCCTCGTTCATGAACTTCATTGCATGTGAAAAGCCACATGCTGGCGCACCACTTACCACGACAGATTACGCGGACCAGTTCTGTGCTGCTATAGGAAGCGGTCCCGCCAGGATGAGTCACGGCACATGTTGTTTACTTACAGCTGTGAGTACAGGTCCACTGCCCCATGCTAGAAACTCACCTAACTCAATCATATTTGCACATTATTTCTTGGTCTTTCTGCTCTACTTTGCATTGCAAATTCTATATCACAGAGTTCTTTGCACGTACTTTTAGATGCCGTTGAAATTAATGTATGTTTCCAGTTAACAAATCATTTGTGGATCAATTTCTCTGTCTATGCACGTGTTATGAATAGTCGCTATGTGGTAAATTACTTGCCCCCATACATATTATCATTTCGCGAAAGCTGCATTTTGTGATCTGCAACTGTTACGGAAATTTTGGTGGCGTCCACATTTGGGTTGCGTGGTGTTTACGAGAGGACATCCGTAACTCAGATGTAATGTTTAAATTTTATGCTGTAATTTTTTGTATTTTCAGTTATTTCATATATTATCTCTTGCATCAGCATCAAACAAGCTTTATTACAGACAGAGTGAAGGCCTGAGCCTGTTTTCAGTCAGAAGGAGATGTTTAAATATTTAAATGGTTAAGTATGCACTGAATTCAAGCCTCAGTTCAGAAAACGAAATTTGACAGTAACCGCACGGTTACCAAACATCCTCTTTTACCCAGAATTTTCCTCTTTTTGAGGCCTTGTAAACTGTCGGGGGCTGGTTTTACAAAAAAAAATTTAATCGCATCTTTACCAATAAAAGTGAAAGGCAGCAAAATTTTAATTTCTTGCTGGTTTTTTATGTGTCATCAAAAATCTAGTATTGGTGGCAATGTACTTCTTGCAAAAGTGAACAATTTTTTTAAGAATATTACCTACGTGATTCTTTTGTCTTTGTTAACACTCGTATACTTTTTTCCTGTTTCTTTTTACATGTCTGAGTTGAGAAAAGCCTAATCTATTCAAAATTTTATGGTTATTTTCCAGGAAATAGAAACATGTTAGAACAAATCGTCGAAGAAATACATTCTAAATGTATCTGAACCTGAGATAAGCAGAAGTGAACTGTCAACTAACAAAATTGTGTCCAGCGCTTTTGCACAACTGTTTCGTGTGAATACTTCCATATTATTTTATTGCAAAATATTTTGTACTGCATACAAAATAAATGGAATTGAATTTCATATTCAGAGTGAACATGATAATTACTTTATATGGTTGCAAAAAGTATTTTTTATTTCTTAATAGCTACATGGAACCGATTTTCGTAAACAATTTTGCGTGTAGATAATATATTTTGTAACTATTTTGTGTCAAGTGCAGAATTCTGTGTGGGTGTCACTTCCAAGCGTCTTGTCGTACGTTGCTCAAGAGTGTATAGGGCACAAGTGCTTGCCAAATACTGGTAATTTCACTCTGAAAAGTACTTTTTTTGTATTGATAATGTAAAAGGTTGGCAGCAGTGAGTCAGTTTCAGAGTTGGATCTGAAGGTGTGGAAACATGATGTTGTGGATTGACATAAAATATGATTAAATAAAGTTTAAAAGCATGACAGGTTTGGCAGGATGCATAGTTAGGAAATCATGAAACAGCGGTCAGTCCAACAGAGAAATGTCACGACTTTTCCCGTTGGACTAACTGCTGCTTCTTCAGATTGGTCAGAAACAATTCAAAAGACGCTCTCTTGGAACTGAGTGCGAAACTTAAATCTCCCAATCACAGAACTGTTTAAACTTAAATCTGTCAGTCGCAAAATTGTTCGTCGTCACAGTAATCTATAAACGGCCTGCAAACCTTTATTCGTAATCTTTTCTGTCCTCTTCAGAACTCGAATGCGTTGTACAATTCCACCAAGTCGTCACCTATACCATTATACAGCACAGGCAATTCAACATGCTATTGTTTTGATACACTGCCACCGATAACGTTAAAATCTTGAAATATCTGCTTGAACTTTCTGAGATTCTCACACAGATGGCCAAAGTGTTAGATTTGAAAGTTGGGCAGGAATTGGTGATCAAACTAAGAATCACACTGCCTCATAAGCACAGATGCCCAAATGACCAAATGAAAAGCATCAAATTTGAAATACAGTTGAATTTGGCCGAAGTTTACAAGGTTAGGTCACAAGGTCAAACTACCAGTGAAGTACAGGGAGGGTGACCAAAAGTTATTTCTAATATGGTTATGATGAGAGTTAATTGTCAGTGGGCCATCTCATTGAATTTTAATGTTAATGGTAGCATGCAATTTGTTATACAGGCTATCTTTGAATGATTAGGTTATTGTGTAAGTGTTTGTATGAATGTGTAATTGTAGTTGTTAAGTTATGGCAAGTGGCTGTGGTCAAATGATCACTCAAAATAGGTTTGTTGAAAGGAAAATGTGAGCATTGAACTTGTAAATGTGTGTAGACATAATGTATTTTTGTAGTTTAGTATAAAATGCACATTTTTAAAAAAAACTTAGAAAACACTACATACTGAAGAATTTTTTTCTTTTTCATGCTTCAGTTTCTGGACAAATAAATAGAAATGTTTTGATAAGTGAAACGTGGATGTTTTGGTAAGTGAAACCTGAAATATTTAACAGAAGCATTAATTTGTAGATATGCTGCTATGAAAATAATGCCACAAAATTCAAATCAACAAAAAGATTATTGCTTCTATTTGCTTCATTCTTAAAAAGTTAAGTTCTGGAAAAAAAAAAAAAAAAAAAAAGGTATTATTTTTCATAGTAATAGTGTTTTATATAAAATACTAAGCAGTGTGTATTTTATATATTTTAATTGATGTTTGTGTATTAGAGACTGTGACTCTTACTTTTGCAGTTTATTTGGCAGTAATCTGTAAGATTCTGCTCTGAAAAATGTTAAAATGCAATCCAGCTGAATTTGCTTATTTGTAAAAATATTTTTAGTTAAATTACTTTAAAGCATTTTATTATGTCATGCAATACAGTATGTACTGTATGTACAAAGTAATTACAATTTCACAATGATTGAGTAAGTGTTTATCTAAGGCAAACAACTGCTAGAAAAAAATATTTACATCACCTCGAAAAAATTCAGCTATTTCATCCAAGCAATTGAGTGTAGACTGAGTGAAGCTGCTATGGTGAGACCCTGAAGATGACAGCTGCTATGGTGAGACCCTGAAGATGACAACTGCTATGGCGAGACCCTGAAGATGACAACTGCTATGGCGAGACCCTGAAGATGACAGCTGCTATGACTGTCGAAACATCGGGAGTATAACTCTTGGCTTTGCTTGAATCCAAAAGCCAAGAATGCACAAAATTGATACATGCAAAAGAAATGTATTTGTTGACAGCACTGAAATAACTTATCATAACTTTATAACTATTTTATGAATGTAATTCACTTAGGTGTCATTTAGAGGTTCCTTTGAAATTGTCTGCGTATAATTGTAGATAAATACCATAGCCTAAGTGAAAATACCAGTCAACTTCAGAACTATTTCATGTATGTATTTAATCTGAGTGTCTTTTCAGAGGTTACTTTGATATTGTCTATACAGGATGATTCTAAAATCATGGGACAAACATTGAGGGGTGGTAGAGCTGACTAAAACTAACGATTATTGTATAGCAATATATGGGCGGAAGTGACGCTTTGAGGCACAAACACAAAAATAACACGTGAAATGCAACACATTGTTTATTTACAACGTCGCCGCTAAATGCCTTTTTACAGCAATGTTTATAATAATTGCTCAAAATTGCTACCACCGACAGTAATGCAAGCTTGGTAGCGTCGGTGGAGTGATTGGCGAACAGGTTTAAATACGCCGGGCATTTCACGCACGCCACCATTGTCAGCCAATCATGTCATGTGTAGAGGTCGCCAAGCATGCGTGACTGTTAGTGGATGCACTTCCGCCCATATATTCCTATACAATAATTGTTTGTTTTCGTGAGCTCTACCACTCCTCAATGTTTGTCCCATGATTTTAGAATCATCCTGTATATAATTAGAGATGAATTCCCTAGCTTTAGTGATATTTGAACGTTTAATTTGATCGTATGAGATCGTGATGCAGTTTTGATGTTGAAATGCAGACGCAAGGTGCTGCACATCAGTGACGGCATCGACAACGTTGGTGTGATCCGGTGGGAGCTGGCAGCGTGTCTAATAGTGGCCTGGATCCTCGTCTACTTCTCCATGTGGAAGAGCGTGAAGTCCTCTGGCAAAGTGTTGTACTTCACAGCAACGTTCCCCTACGTGCTCATCGTGGCATTTCTTGTGCGTGCCGTGACGTTGGAAGGTGCCCAGAGGGGCCTGCAATATTTCTTCCAGCCTAAGTGGCACCTTCTTGCAGACTCTAAAGTAAGTTCTCCTCAACAAACATTTCTTGTTTTTAATTTTTCTGTTTTGCATGTGTAAATACACTGAAAATCCAAAAAAACTGGTATAGGCATGGGTATGCAAATAACAGAGGCATGGAACCAATCAGAGTAACGCGATGCAGTCGGCAGCTAGATCGGCTACNGGGGGGGGGGGGCTACATGATATTAGGCAGGTGTACCAGTTATTTTGGCTCTTCAGTGTAATATTCCATAACGACAAAAGCGGTTCAGCAAAACTTGCTTGTTGCATTCAGAACATTCCATCTATGTCCACTTAGCTGCAGTGGCCAGCTAGTGCTCTTTAGCCAACAAATCCAGTGGCAAAACAATGTCTCCAACTTAGGAGGAGGTACATCTTTAGATGCTCCCCCTGGAGGGGCATGCACTTTTAGGCACTCCTGATACATTCTAGATTGTCTTGTATATTTCATTTTGTGCAATCCAAACCTTAATTGCATGCTGTACGAAAGATTGAGAAAAGTATCCAACCCAAAAGTGATAATGTATATTAGTATCAGAAATACACTATGGTAATTCATTAGAATTGTATACAAGATGTAGGCTGTCAGGTAATTCATGGATACGGACTGCACCACACAAATCTATGGTCAAAACTAAGTAGAAAATTTTCTTTTGTAAAAATGTGTAAGGGCCTTAGTTTACGAGAAATACAACATTAAAGTATATAAAATGACTACTCCACGTTAATCACAGCGTACATCATCAGCATACAAAATGTTGAAATGTCATAAGAGGTGTTCGAAGTTTGCTCTGGCCATAGCAATGCACTTTTTCACATTTTGGATGCATGCAGCTTGCACGGAGCTCGGCCGCCGGATGCACCCTTGGCCATTGCCGTGTCCCAGTACTCACTGCATGTGAACTCCATGGCCTCCTTGGCACTACTGAGCTCGGCTCTTTCCCTTGCCGTATATCTTACTACCGACACATTAATTACAGCATTGCTACATCACCTCACCCTTATCTAATTGGAATACCACATGTTTACTACAGTGGTTATTGGAACTTTCATGGCGTTTTTCTCGTAAACAAAGTGACTAATGTATTTTTACGTAAGAGTATTTTCTACATAGTTTTGACCATATATTCATCTGTGCAGTCCGTATCCACAAATTGCCTGACATTCTCAGTGAACAGAAACAGTTTGGGTGCTACTTATTCTCATTCTGGTGCCCTTTACCAAATTTAGGGAGGGGCAATGTATACCCGGCCCCCCTTAGTTGTTACGCTACTGCCAACAACCACCACCATGGTTACAAGCTTCTCGCTTCCTCCACCAAGACTCCACAGTACATTGCGGAGGTTCATCCAACATTGCTTGGTTCCTGGGCAAATACACATGAATACCACTCCAGGAACATCAACGTGCAACGGCGTAGCACATTGTAATGGCGCAGTAATAATAATTATCGGGATACTTGGTTCATTTTCTTTCGTTTTGCGAGGCTTTGTAATATTTAATCAGGATTCTAAGTTATTGCAGTGGTAGTTTGTTTATCGGTCGTACGCTCGCTTTTTCGGAAATCTTAGTTTTTGTTCGCGCCAGCATTAGTAGATAGAAGCTTTCCAACTGCAGTAGACAGTTTTTGTTCTAGAAGTTTGATTATAATTTTACTACGACGCAGTTTGGCATGGCGTGAGGAGAGGTATTTCGGCCTACGCCATGCCCTTACTTGGTCATGTTTTTGGCACCCAGGGATGAGGAGTGGGGGTAGGCATGGGGCGACTTATACCATGTGTGCCTACTGCTCGCTAGCAGAACAGCGCAAAGCAAGACAGTAGACAGCCAGCTCTCAAAGAGGACGCATAGAGCGTGGCAAATAACCCCCACACCGGCAACTTCATCCTGCTCAATTATTTCTCCGCCGGTGTGGGAGGTCGCTAGGGTGCCAGGAGGGATCTGAAGTCCCTCCTGCCTTCGTAAATTAAGTTTTGAATGACGTGAATAAGAAATAAACTACTGCGGCTCTGCTCTTTGTTAGTTTGTCTGGCGAAACTGACCGTTCGTGACTCTGCATACCTGAAGATTGAATGAGAACTGTTTCACTTGATTTATAAATAAAAGTAAAGAGTAACTAATACAAGACTTGAATTAATTTTATTTTTATACGGCACATTTTACGTTTCATGTCTCTACCTATTGAGCAAACCGAGCTGTAATTTCCAGCCGCCAATTCTGCCAACTGCGACGTTACAACTTTTATTTCCCTCGCTTCAGAATAACACCATTAACATTTGGCCAAACGATCAGTGTACTGATACTGTTGCAATGGGGAAATTGGAACTTGGAATGTGCTCAGTCTTACAGGAACTGGCTAATTTGAGTTTGGTGCCACTGTGTGTTTTCTTTGTTTATCGGAATTTGTGTTTGAATGTTGGTAAGCCTGGTGTTATTGAACACTGGGGGAACAGTTAAAATGCCGTGCAGCGAGGCAGTACACGTAATTTTTTGTGTTTGTTGAATACCAGAGATACATCTGCTTTGAACAAGATTACTCGCATAGCTTATGAAGGTGGCAAGGAATTTGATTATTGATTGTTACAAACACATGAAAAGACTGTCAATCTTTGATGAGCAGTATTATTTAGGGTATGGCTGAACTGGAAGCAGGTGGCAAGGATGATGAGAAACAATCTGCTGGGCCGTCAGCACTCCAAAATTCTGCCTCATCACGCATATCACTCATAAGACTCCCTACATTCGGTGGTGACGCAAAGGCTTGGACGAGTTTTTCAAACCTTTTTAATACACTCACTCGTAGGTGTACTATCTCAGGTGATAAATGTGTAATTCCTTGTATACCTAAAGTTGTCCTTGTATACCTAAAGTTGTCCTTGTGTGGGGAACCTCTTTTCATCACTTCAGGTATTGCCTCTCACTAATGAGAATTGTGCAGTGGCATGGGATGATCTGGTGAAACAATGTGAAAATTGTGTCTCGTGACATCCCAGCATCTTGATGCAATGTTACAGGCTTCTACAGTTACTGGAGACTCACCGCTCTAAGGCAACTTTTCAGTCACTCAGAGCATTGCCGTCCTGAAAGCAGTGGAGTTACCATTGAAACACGGAGATCTGTTATTGATACATCTGGTTGAGAAGAACGTTAATAGCATACTGCAACAGAAATGCCTTCCCCTCAATTTGAGGTTTTTCTCAGATTCCTTAGCAAAGAATGTCAAGCGCTGGATGCTTCTGAATTCCAAAGTTGCAGACTATGTAGCAAAAACTATTCAGTATATAAATGCCCTGCTTTCATGGATAAATCTCTCATAGAAAGAAGGGCTGTGTTTGAATTGTTTACATGTCAGTCATCATTTGAGTACACATTGCTCTGCCCACAGTTGCAGGGAGTGCAGTGCTAAATGTCGCACTTTATTGGGTTTTCCAAAGGGGACAGCATCATAAATGACAAAACAATCGGCAGGGGCGATGCATTCCAATGAAGAATCAGTTTCTTCAGCCAGTAGAAGTGTATATACTTAATCGTATCACTAATGATTTGCCTTCTGCCTCAGCTTCATCTTGCCCAGTGGAGCCACTTGTCCAGCTTAAATGTTGTGGATCTAACCTTCGATGTGCCTGGGCCCATCGACATGCTTCTTGGAGGAGACATATTTCCATGTATTAAGTTGTGCTTTTTGTATTCTTAAAAAGGGTGTTTCTTTTAAGGTGGGTGGAATGTTGGAACCAGCCAGAACTAACTAGAGTTTGGTGCAATTGTGCTTTTTTTGTATATTGTAATTCGTTTTCAAATGTTAGTAGGCCTGGTGTTATCAAACACTAAGGATAACAGTTAAAAATGGCGTATAACGAGACAGTACACATATTTTTTTTTTATAGATCACTGGAGAAACACCTCTACTTTCAATAAAATTAATGATGTATTTTTGTAATTGGCATATTTTGTCAAGCTTTGAAACTAACAAATTACCAAATACAAAATACCTAATCCTCGTTATATTAGTTTTGCCTGTTTGATACACTTAAATACATGCACATGTGAGGTTATTGGAATAAACAAATGTGTATTGTGCTCTCAATAATTATTTCACAAAGCAAGTTGGTAAAGTATTCTGAAAATGGGTATTTTCTCATGACACAATTATTGTTAAGTAACAATTTCACATCATGATTGTTTTATTTTGTTGATTTTAAATTTGAAAACAGTCCTTTAATAACTTTCAGGAATTTTAGACTCGTGACACATCTTAAAAAAAAAAGAGAAAGGACTGTTGAGTGTCATGGTGTTCCAACTTAACCCTTACAAAATGCTGAATACAAATTACAAAAAACGAAACTCAAAACAAATTGGAACATGACGTTAGCAACTATTTCTAATGTGAACCATTAGGCATTACAGTGCAGCTCGAGAAAAATTTTTAAAAGAAGGCACTAAGTTTAGCAGCCATGTACAAGGAAATCAATTTAGTAACAGAAAAAAATATTACATCCTATTATTATTACGGTGAAATATATTGACACAAATATATAACAGTACATACCTACCATATTACTCCTACAAACAGTATACATAAATGCTTAATAAAAACAAAACACTTTTTCATAATCATTTTTAAAAATTACGGGAATTGAAAATATTACTAATGCACCCCTCTTCTGCAGCATTTTGACTAAGAAATTATTTTCCATATAAAAGTATTTGTTAATTTAATGTCCATGCTATTATTAAAAATGAAAGTAGAATCAGTATCTCAAAATTAAACATTATTTTTTTCCGTACACTAGAAGCACTTATGCTCAAAGTAACAGGATACAGTGACACTGCACTTGAATGCCAGTTTTTAAGAGTGTTCAGCGTAGACGAGATGCACCAGCTATCTGACAGTCCGGCATACGTCGGAAATGATCGGGTGCAGTCTGCAATATGCTGCAATGCTGCTATCTCCGAGCTGCACCATGTATCTACGGCAAGGAAAAAAATGTACACAGCATCTTGGACACAGACCATTTGTATTCCAAAGCTGTGTTGAAAAAAGTATTGTTCATTCTTAAGGGGACTGCCTAGTAAAATGGGGGCCGCGGTGGCGTAGTGGTCAGACTACTCATCTCGCACCTAGGCGAACCGAGTTCAGTTCCTGGCGGGGTCGCTCCCGGATATTTGCATGTGGTAATCAATGATACCGCTGGTCGGCGGGTTTCCTCGGGGGCCTCCAGTTTCCCCCGCCATTGCATTCCAGCGCTGCTCCATACTAGGCCCTAACCTCTTTTAACCCTCATAGGCTCTCAAGACCTCGAGACCTCAAGATCAGCTCAAATCTCTCTACTCCACTCCACCCCTTAGTAAAACATTGCCTGTAAAATCAGTGTTCGTGCATATGCATATCTCAGTAAATAAATATTCTGGGAATACAACTTTTTCTCCAGGAAAAAGAAAAATAAATTATCTGTAGCCACTATTTTAACTTTTATCTTATTGAGTATATTCAAAGAAAAAAAAATTGTGAACATCGTTAAAAAAAAAAGTTGCATTTTTATGGTTTTTTCTGCAGTTTCCATAACGGAAAGGAGAAAAGTACAAAATGGCATCTGTAGTTTAATCCAGTGGCTGACATTGTGTTTAATGATATCCTACTGTTATAGTGTGAAAAACTTTTCGCAAATGCATAATGCATTCTTGGGAGAGCCTGGTCTGTCGCAATGCTTCCTTATCACCTCGAGGTGTACCTCTTAACATGAGAAGGAAGTATCTGTTTGCTGTGAAATGTTACATTTCACCTGGGTTGCTGTGTGCTCATGCGCCCATTGGTAAGAGTTGCCACTGGGGTACAATTACACCTGTCAATCATAGAACAGTATATATTTTATGCATAGAATATTTTATTCTACAATCTATAGGAGGAATCCGAGGTGTAAGATAGGGTGTGACATTACTGCATCTCGGGACTTAGCCCCGTACACCAACACCACAGGATGTGGGATTCACAGATTTTCTAGGCTTGGGTGAATGCCACCACATTTTGGGGCATGGTTACCTCCCGTAATCTGAAGCTACTCAGAAGTTACAGACATCATCATGAACTGACCTTCACTATTTAATGTTTGTTGATGAAGTAGCACAATTCAGTTAACTTATGTAATTTCATCACTCATAAAATGGCATAACTGGTTGTGTGTTATAGTTTGTTAATGTTGTATGTCATATTGACAGGTGTGGTGAATACAAAAAGCTGGAAATTAAACAAAAAACAATCATAGATATACAAAACCACATTGTATATCACTGTAAAATCAGTTGTGTCATCTCTCTCAATTATTCAGGGGAAAGCAACATTTCTGTCTCGATTATTAAATTTAAAGTCTCGTAACGATGCTTTTTTTCCTTGTAACTTTCATCTTGCCTATGGCGGTTATTAACAGCCCAATGTAATGCCCAGTAACCAGTAAGACTAAGAAAATAGATGTACTGAGAACTCTACTTTGAGTTAAGGTAGACGACAGTGTGAAAATATTTAGTTGTGAACTCAAATGTAGCTCGACTCCTGCAGCAAAAAAGAGAAAAAAAAAACTCATAAAAGTATTGGCCCCGAACTACATTTAATCAGACGACAAAGCATGTATCCTGGCGCAAATGAAAATGTAAATAGGCTGGCAGAATAAACAAACTGTCCTTATACCACATACACCTGCGCACGGTAGAAAATTAGGTCTCTTCACTTCCTTTACAACAAATATTCTACATGCCGGCCATGTCAGATTGCAGTAGAACTGCCACTACTCAGAAAACTCGTGTCCGCAGAGGAAGGCGGATTAAGATAGCACTGCCAGAAATTGAAGTTGTGTGTTAGAGAAGATTCAGTACACAGATTATTCGCAGAAGTAAGACACTTACCGCTGAGAACATGTCCTCTACCTGCCATGGCAGCTCACAGACTAAGATATTATATTATGTGGCCCTAACGTGGATGTGAATAATTTGTGAAACATGACGTCAGCACGTAACAACAACAAAGGGAACAGGTTCATGGCATTGCTAATTCTACACACAGTGAAAGGATACAAAATGAGTATTAAAATAGATCCCTAGCACTCTTTCAGAAGTGCTCAATTTACTGTAAAAGCCTGTAGAATGAAATCACAGTGAAAGAAGTACATCTCTGCATTATGTAAAAAAAAATCTACTTTTTTTATTTTGGTTGCACTTACCTGTGAGTTATTAGTTCGTAATGTAATGAATTTTTCAGGTGTGGGTCCATGCAACAGCTCAGAACTTCAACTCCATTGGCATTGCATTTGGTTCTGTGATCTCGTTCGCTAGTTACAACCATTTCGACAACCAGATACTGGTGGACACACTCGCAGTATCGTCAATAAATGCAGTGACCAGCCTGCTTGTGGGGATATTTGCTTTTGCAACCATTGGCAACATTGCAACAGAACAGGGGACATCAGTTGAGGATGTTATTTCTGATGGTGAGCTCATGGCTTTTTTTTTTTTTTTTTTTTTTTTTTGTAGTTTTAAGAATATTTATTTGTTAGCATTAAACATGCACTTTACAAAGGGCAGTTATTAGATTTTAATCATTTTACTATTTTTATTTCCCAGGTTTTTTATTTTCTAAGTATCTGCAATTTGTTAATTTATTAATTCATTCTGCACTATTGCTTGCTGGTCTGTGGCCCAACATTATATTCTTTCTACCCAACTCTTCTGTCTGGTAGACTGTCTTTTGTAACTGCATCTCGAAAGATTTATTTATGGATGAATTAAATTGTTTTAATACATGTCAGTAGTGACTTGTACAAGAACTTAATTGAAACATATTGTGGATAAATTCACTATCCATAGATTTGTTTTTTTGAATTATAATTATTAACAAGCTGTATAACATGTCTTTGTACTACTCCGCAGGCCCTGGTTTGGTGTTTGTGGTTTACCCGCAAGCGATGGCTAAAATGCCAGCGTCCCAGCTATGGAGCGTCCTCTTCTTCTTCATGTTGCTGTGTCTGGGAATGAACAGTCAGGTAAGTACTCACTTCCTCAGCTCAGAAGCTCAACTTCTTCCGGTCCAGAATCCATCGTTTAACTTGAGAACACGAGTTATGTTAAAACAAGATAAGTCAGCACGATAGTTCCTTTTGTAAAACTGTATTACAGTGCTGGATGTGGAAACCACTACACACTCTTCTCTTGACGTGGGCTCTCAGGCTTCGGGCCCCATGTGTTGGGTGCTGCCGAAGCTTGCCGCCTGGCACTGGCACCGTCCTGCACCTAGGGCGGGCCGGGCAGGGTGGCCTGGGTGTAACTGACACTGGGAGGCCTGGCTGGGGAATAGCCACTGTTAACTAACACGTGTCTGGGGGTGGCGTCTGCCACGAGAGTTCTTATGCACACTAGGCTGATATCAACTTCTGGCTCACCACCTCCGGAAGCTGAAGGGAAGAGTGCTGGCTGTAGCTAGAATAGCTCCTGGATCAACTGACTCACACGTCGTGGTACCCCGGGCAGAGGCGATGGTCCTTCTCCGGGGGTTTTAATTGGTGGTATCAGGGGAAGCTGCCGCTCGTAGTACCTCCGTATCTTCCCTAACTTGGTGTCGTGTGTGGACTTTGGGGAGAGCAGGAGGCGGGCAGAATACGGTCCCCGATAGTTAAATGAGTTAGGAGGGTCACTCGTAGGCCGTGAGGCGGCATGTCTCTCTCCTTTAGTCGTCTTCTTAGAGCAAGAACATAGTCGGGTGGTTGAGCCGACATAAGGAAAACACACATGTTCTTCACTGGATTTTATTTACAGCACTGGCACGAGTTCAATTTTACATACACAATGGCTTTAGAACACTTGCTTACAATACACTGGAAAACACTGAAATACACCCTACCTACTCTAATACTGCGACCGCATGGCACTGAACGGGGTTTACATGACCGGAAATAGGCGGCGTACGTGACAATGAGCACTTGTTCTGGTGAGGCTTGGGGTGCGCTCTCTAACGTCCATGTAGGTCTGCACCCTGGTGGTTAAAGTAGGAGGTAGAGGGATGGCAGCAGAGCATGTTTCGGCCCCTTTGTCTTGGTAGAGGTTGACAGTGGTTGAGCGTGTTTCGGCCTCGGCCCCACTGACAGAAGGTTTTGAGGTGTGTCCTACTACTGCTGAGCGTATTTCATCCCCTGGATAGCAGAACAAAAGGTAAGGAAAGGTAGGAAAGGCCGGGGTGGGGGGGGGGTGTGGCTGACTCCACAAAATGGCGGCTGCCTGAGTGGAGGGGTGGTCCATGACCCCTCTTATGGCCGAAACAAAAGGCCAATGGACACTGCTCCCAACATTAGCAAATAAAATTTCAGTGCCCAAAAAATGTATTTATTTAACAAATTACAAGTACCTCAAAGAATTACTTAATTACAAATTTCCATGTTTTCAATATACTGTTACATTATTTACAAACACAATTTTACTATGTGGAATAATCCCTTTTTCATACAGGCAGAGATTTATTTCTATATTTATCTCTGGCATCTATTATTATGTGACATAGGAATAATCGTGGAAGCCATACAGAAATCGTTACTTCCTTAATTACATTAAGGTTATATATTATTATTGCTGCTCAAAGTTTTAGCTTCATTTTAACCAAGACGCTAATGTAAGTAAGTGCTGCTCGTCTGCTCTACGAGACGTTAATATCAACGCCGTTTGTTCGCTTTACACACATAGCCCTTATGGTACAGCAACGTCATATATGTATTTGGATAGGCCTAAGGTAAGAACATCGGCACGCGTCATCCTTAACGTGAAATTTGATCAGACCATTACAGGTTGATAGATGAAGTACAAATGAGCAGTGATTAGTCTTTTATGCATAGATGGCGCGTTGTTTATCCGCAAAGCATGCATTCAACATGGACTATACAGACAGCAATGCGATGAGGCATTCCGTCATACAGGTTTCATAAGGGCCTGAGGCAAATACCTCCATGTTTCCTGCAACTGCACATACAGATCAGCTGGTGTTTGGGCAAGTGGTTGATAGTGATGTAAATGTTGCTCCATCATAGCCCATACTTGTTGAATAGGGGACAAATCTGGAGATTTTACATAGCCTGTTGAGTGATGTAAGCTGTGTTGGAATAAGCATTATTTTTCTGCATGATAATGTTGGGTATACCGTGCAAAAGTAGCAGAAAACAGGGCACTTGAAACTCATTGACCTATTGCCATGCTGTCTCCATGCCTTCAACCACCGCAAGATGTGACCGGGAGTCGTAACTGATGACACCTCGTACCGTAACTCCTGGTGTCCAGGATGTTAGGTATTCACAAATCATTGCCGGGTCATTGCGACGTGGCGCCACATTCTGCTACTGCACGTCGGCGGATGAGACGATCTTCCCTATCTGTAGTGCGTCTGGCAGGATCAGTACCTGCTCTGTGTGACGTACAACCTGTTCATATCCACACCTTCACACGCCATGCTATGGTGGTGACTGCATGGCCAAGATGAATGGCTATATGGTGAGGTGATCGCCCGGCTTCGTGCAGTTCGACCTAACAACCCCGGTGATATTCTTCACAGGTATGATACCAGGGCATACTGATCTGCCACTTAACACGCAGACTTCTGCCTTTCCAGTCTGATGTATAGCTTCTTTAAGCACTCGGTACTAGCCAAAATCACCCCCTACATCATGTGTTGCAATGACGTATCTGCGACGTATTGCACAATTGGTAATGTATGTGTTCTTGATTTTCTTGTAAATGGGAGATACCTTACGGGTGTACCAATTTCCCTGTCCAGCAGTGAATTTTCCTTGGAAATTATTAGTTTGTAGAAAACCAATTTGACGATGGTACATTTTCTTATAAGAAAAGTGTTAAACCCACTACATGGTTGTGTTTTCAGGCACCCTCAACTACCAAGAATTTTCATGTTGTACAAACCCTGAATTGGTTAATGTAAAAATTTGAAGACGTCGGTTGTTGCAAATGAAGAAAGAATTAAGCTCACTTGCATACCTTTCAATGTGCCAGTTATAATTTTCAGGTGTTTCTTAATCTCTCTAGCTTTAATATTTTGCAAGTTTTGCATTGCTGTGTTTGGTCCTAGAATTGTCACATTACAACATGTGTGTAGAATAAATTGTTAGAATCCCATAAAAACTTTATAGAATCTCTTAGTGTATGGTGTAGTTCTGGTGGCAAGATAATGCAAATGAACCACTGGCATTTATACATGGTGAGTAGCCCCATGAGTAGAGACGGGTGGTTTCGGTGAAAATATTTGCATGATTTTGTCACTTTTCAGCATATTATTTCGGTATATTTTTCACTATTTTCTCAGCGATTTCATCAAAAATTTAATTTATTTTAAGGACTACATTTGAGGTTTATAAAGACAATATAACTGCATTATTATTACTTGTTTAATTTGTTGTAGAATTTAAATGCATAGCTATAGAGTGACATAATTTTATAGGTTCAATTAGTCAATTTTACAAAATATTTAAATGGACCTAAATGATTAGGCTTACATAGAAAAAATAAAACAATAGTTCGATCCTTAGAAACACTTGAAATAACACACCTAAAAATAAAATGCAGACAAAATAACATCATATTTCAAAACACAAAATATTACACAAATTAGGACAGAGATAATCATTCCTTTAAGGAACAATACAGTTTTTAAGATAAACTCAGTCGGACATTGCCAAAGTTAACAATATTTGTCGTTCGGTCGGACATAATGTTGTTGTATGGTTGAAAGTGACCTCTCAGAATGAACATTGTTTACTGGTATCCACAATGACTTTACAGCTGTGTCTACAAATCTACCATGCTCAGACTTTAATGATAGCAGAATTGAAATAGTGTCAACATCTTTCCCTGCTTTGCACAGACTAGAAGCCTGTTCGCTGAATACAAAATATGACACAATAGTTCAGTTGTTGCAAGGTCCTTAAGCATAGGAATTTTTTTTTCACTAAAACCTAATCATTATTTTTTACAGTGCATTCCATTATGTTTCTAGGGTCGAACAGCTGCCCAAGGGAACAAAAGAAATCTTTTGCACTGTCAGATTCTATTAGCTGGTTCAGTTTACGTATACTTTTTCACTGACAGACCGAAACAAAAACGTCAGTTGTGCCGGACTTTGTTTTGGGAGTTTGGAAAGAGCAGCAGAAGTATTTTCAAAAAAGAACTCATCTTTAAGCAAGATGAAGCTCTTAGACAAGTCATTCAGTTTTGAATTGAGTGTGTGCGCCAGAGGAATCTGACTGCTTTCTAGTGTTAATAATAAGTTGCAGCACTATGCACAGTGTTCAACAAGCATTACAGCTTGACAATGGAATTGATAACGGACATAAACACGGTGTCCCTTTTGCCAGATTTATTGGCCTGAGCTGCTAAGTGTTAAAGTTATTTTTCAAACATGAAACACAAATACATGTTGTCCATTATGAAAAAGATTAATTGATCTGCCATTTTTTAAAAGTACCTCCAAGTCCGCAGGTTCCATAAGTCTAGCACGCAGTGATCTCGGAGCACCATGAATCGACCCAAAACAAAGTAAGTTGTAATGACGCAGTATTCTTAATTCTCGGGACACGTGTTTCATTTTCTTTTGTTTTGCTAAGCTTCGTAATATTTTTATCGAGTTTGAAATTAAAAGCCGTGGTGGTTCGTTTTACAGTGATAGTTTGTTTATCTGGCATACGTTTGCCGTTTCGTTTCGAACGTCGTAGTTTTCAGTTTTTGTTAAGCACCAGCATTATTTAGAAATTTTCAGATTACGTCGACAGTTTTGCTTGAAAAGTTTTGTACGACGCAGTTTCGATAATGTGTGGAAAGCGTGCGTGGCAGCCGATGCCAGGCCCTTATCTCTGGAGAGAGGGGTAATAGGCAGCACAAGTTCATGTGTGCCTGTCGCCTTCCGTCAGTTGATACCCAGCAGTCGGCGAAGTCAGTTGTTATCGAGAGTTGAATCAAGTCGCTCGTTCGAAGCAGTTGTCATCCACTACTCGCCTAGGCCGCGTCGGGCTTAGCGCTAACCCCCACACCGGCAAAATAGACGTTGCTAGAGTATTCCTCCGCCGGTGTGGGAGGTCGCTGCATTTGTTATTTCTTCGGGGGTAAGTTTTTAAGAAATGGAATAATTCGTAAACGACTGTGCCTCTGTTCTGCATGTGTCTACTTATCTGTGAACGGTTCGTACTCTGCATATCTGAACTTCGTATGTGAACTGTGTCACTTAAATAGTAAATAAAAGTATGGAACAAAACAAAACTGCAACTTGACTTTATTTCATATTTAATTGGCGTCCATTTTATAGTGTCTCGTGTTACTCCGTCTTGAGCTAGTCGAGTGGAAAGTTATAGGTAGTCTGCAACTTAAAGTCGGCTGTGTAACTATGCGTGTGCCAACGTTACAAAGTGATTCTGCAAGTAGTGAGGGCACATGTGGGCTGCAACGCAAAATGTTCCAAAATTATTACAAGTTCTGACAGAAATTGCCAATTCAGTTAACTCGCAAAGATAATGGCCCGTTTGAGACTCATGTCCATCCCTCACCATCGCTGCTTCAAGACCGGTATCAAGGTGGCTGGAAGGAGACTTTCCCTCAGTGTCCTGCTGACCGTTACACATAAAACTAAAATCCTGTTTAGAAACAAAACACAAACTCTTAGGTGATTTAGGGGGTCCAACATTACATGACACATGGGGCTTTTGCACCTGGTCACCGTTTGTCTCAGCGATGTCACGCTTCCGCTGGGCATTGTGTTGTTAACCACCTCCCTCCCCTCGGTGGCCTCTTGCACTGCTATCTCCGCTCTCTCATTTGCTGCACACACCCGGGGGTCCCTCCGAGTGCAGCTGGGTGGCCACCTGGACCGGACTAGGGATCCGGGGAGGAGATATGACGACTACTTTTCAATGTTAACTGCATACGAAATTTAAAGTCCTTTGTGTACTTTGTATCAATGTTTCACTGTAATAAAATGTTCTAGGCAGTTATTTTGACACCTGCAATTTATTGCATGTGACAAAAATGCATTGTGGTTAACCAATATTAACTTCTTTTGTTTTTTATTCAGTGTGGCCTCAATTTTGTCAGTACAAACAAATAATGGTACCTAAATTTGTTTCAGTTTGCAATTGTAGAGGTTGTGGTCACATCCATTCAAGACGGCTTCCCAAACTGCATAAAGAAGAAACTAATGTGTCACGAGATGCTGGTACTTCTTGTGTGCGTTGTGTCCTTCTTGTTTGGGCTCCCGCATATTACAGAGGTAAGTTGTTTATACAAAGGTACCTACTGAATTTGTATATTTTTTTCACTGCAAATAACAAAACCGCCCACGGGCATAATTTTTGTGATGGGAGAGGTTTTCCGGTGTAGCACAGTAGGACGTGCCTTCCTAAAAAAAAAAATGTTGTTTGATATTTTGTAGTATTTCTAAACCATTGTTGCTTTATGGTATCTACAGTTAATTTTTGTTGATCGTTAACTATGATTGACGTGCCACGGGCGAAGTCATCGTCTACTCTAGCCTCCGCCACAGTCGCGGCCCCCTCCAAGAAGAGATGTAGCCGCCACACGCCACAGAGCGCATCGCCCGGAGTTACAGAAGTGTAGCGACAGCCTCCTGTCAGCTGTAACCCACTCAACGCAGAGGGTCTACACATAGCTGCCCCTGCGCACCCCCCCCCCCCNCCCCCCCCCCATGCTGACTATGTGGTCCATGTATATAAGGAGTTCACTGCCCTGAGTTCAAGGCTGACTCACACAGCGTAGTTGCAGGACGTCACTCTGCCCGGACACGTTCCGACACAGCCATCCAGTTGCCAAACGAATCGCTGCCCAACAGTGTGTTCATGCCAAGCCTTCGCTTGACACCAGCCAGCTTCTACATCTTGTGACTAGACCAACAGCTGCCTCGCAGCTCACGAAGCCTACCGCGCTTCTCTGCTACCTTGCTAGCCTCTCCTTAGCGGTAACGAGACTGAGTTACCGCCCGACTAGGGTTACTCGTGCCTCCACGTCTATCGTGACTAGGGACTGCCACCTAGGTTCGCATCCCAGGTCGGCCCCTCAGGCCTTGGTCAGGGTACAGGCTTGGTTATATGGGTTTGTTGTCCTGACAATAAACAAGCATAAACCAAGCTGGTCGAGTTATTACTCTCAGACACTTTTTTCTGCGCCTTGCTTCCTGCTATTTCCCGTTTCAACCCATTATCCTTCTACACTCTTGCGGGAGCAGGCATGTGCCGTCCTTCTCCTCTTGGAACCCCCACCTCTTGGTAGCGGAGGTTCTCTCGACTGTTGCAACCTTCTGCGAGTGCTAAGCTTGATGACGGCTTCCTGCCCAGCTGTTCCACTCGCAGGTGTCCAGCAGCCGACTCTGACAGGGAGCGCCGGCGCTGATCTGGTGACTTCCCGCCTTACTGCGTAGCACGCGAGTGGATGCCCCTGCCCTACTGTTGATACCTACAGACAGGTGCTTGGGTTTGTCTGCGACTTCCCGCCCGCCAAGTCTCTTGCCTGGGGGCCGACAGCTAGGCCTACCCGACTATCCCACCTACTGATTCCTGTTTCCTCCATGGAACACCCACTGTCTCCCATTCTTTTCTACTGATTCCTATGCCTCGTCACCAGGCTGGGAGAGATAAGGTGGCCAAGCAGGGGCTAGGCCTGGTTGGAGAGCTGTTAGGGGAAGGACGGGGTGGGGTGCTGCGAAGGTGTACACCTGGAAACGAGAGGAAGCAGCATTCCAGTCAGTGCTGCAAGCGGGAACCACAGTCTCCAATTTGACCTGCTGTGGCACACCCCACGAGCCATTTCACCACTGCCGCCAACACCACCGAAGAAGACAGTCACTACCACCCGGCCAACGGCCACCAACATTATAATAATGTAGATTTAAATCTCAGTATAAATAAAAGTGTTATTTCTTCCAGATACTCTCTTAAATTAGCCATTTTGGCTTGATCCTTTCTTATATATCTGAAGATGAGCAACCTTTAAACTAAATCTCTTATTTCCAGAAATGCTTTCTGTTTATTTTTGCGTGCTTCCATGGAAATGGCAGCCATAAGGCACCCTTTAAAGCTTATTTGTTTTGAGCTGGATACTTGTTTATTTTGACCGTAATTTAAAAGCCTCTAACCCTAAGAAATAACTAGCATTGTATTTTAGGACATCACCTCAAAATTATTATTTATTTATTTCATTTGTTTACAGTTCTGTTATTTTCGTTTATTTTCTACTTTGACTGGTCTTGCATATCTCTGGAAGTGTTACTTTTTATTGCAGTTTTCTCAATGTACATTACCTGTGCTATCAATCAAGTTTTGCCATGGAGAAATTAATCTAATTGAAGACTGATAAGTATGTGTTAGGTCTCAGGAAGTGACTCATATCTGAGATTTTCCCATTTCTAATTAGCGTCTTTGTGAGAACTCCTCTGGTCTTCAGACGCCATGTAGAACAGTTCGACATAACTTTTGCCCCAGCAATATCATTGTAAATTTTGCTTATAACCGCCTATCATAAGTAAGGAAGGTGTTGAGAGGTGCCTTAGTGGCTAAATATGCGCGGCACGTTTAAGGAGAGGCCCGAAACCTCTTTGATTTTATTATTTGAGTGCTTTAAAACTGAGTAAGCTGCCTTCTCCACTGCTAGACCAACTTAAGTATTAATACTTATGGGTATGATTCAGCATCGACTGCGAACACTGTTGTACATGTGTGAAGTATTAATTTTATGGAACGATTTGGCTTCTAAATTTTAAATCAGAAACTTTTCAAGTTATATTTTAGACATAATTTCTCAGAATTTTAATGAAGGGCGTAGCTATTTTTTAAATAACGGTAACCAGAAGCCAGTGGATTAGATTTCCATGTTCTACAGCCCAGCATAATGAACTTTCAAACAAGATTAGTTGACTGAGATTAATTTTGAACCAGTCAAAGAAATTATTTCTCATGTAAATTACTATTTTATTTGGTATTTTTAGAGTGGGGTGATTTAGAATTCAGATATCACACAGTTAATTTTTCTTTTAATGACAGCATTTCTGATTTGATAATTTACGTTGATTTTCTGAACTATTTAATTACTATTTCCTCAGTAATTATACAATTTTCACACAATTCCTTCTGCTTAGTAAAACTTCATTTTTCACAGATGAGAGTCATATGTTTTGTGTAGTGTTAGAAAGTAGTTTGATTTGTCTTTTTCCAGGGTGTTTCTTTTGTGAGTGTTTTTCGAACAAATTGTATGAAAATTTTGTCTTTGTCCTTGTCTACATTTTTGAAGTGCTGTTATGTCATGCATGTTCTGAACATAATTGTAATTTTCTCTAATGATTGTTTTGAATGTGGTTAAGAATTCATATTGCTCACTTACCTGAATTTGACACAAATATTCTGCATTATTTCATTATATTTTCAGAGGTAAAAGCATTTTTCTCACCCTATTAATTTCACAAAGGGAAGCTGCTTTGATTGGCGTCACTACGCAACAGCTAGCCGCAGCGAGCAAAGAGAAAACACGTGGCATCTAAATAATTCTGCTTTGTTTCACGTACACACCTAAAATAAAACCTACATATTTTATTCTAATTAAAATCTCTCTCTATCACACAACAACCATTAATTTTTTTTACTTTACACATACCAGTGTATCAAATGTTACAAAGAGTGGCACAACACACATATAGAGGTGTCAAGTATTCTTTTTAAGTCGGACTGTGCATGAGAAAAATATACAAAAAATTAAAAATACACTTGAAGTAAATTACTGTATTCATTTAGTCACGACAATTAGCTACTACAGTTCATAATACAGCAGAATCCTCTTAAGATGTTTTTTCAGGTTAATACAGTTACAGAACATACAAAAATAAAAATATCACATAATAAGGTCATTTGCTGGGAGTTGATTAAAATAAAAAATTAGAAGGAAAAAAAGTTTGTGTTTGTGTAACATCTATTTGTTATATGGTACCTAAATTGGTCAAAGTTTTAATGCTTGAAAATTAAAGAAACTGACTACCATAGCAGCTGGTATGCCTGACAGTGACAACTTGTGATATCCCAGGGCACCTACAATTAAAAAAAACAGCAAAAAAAATATTTCCCATGTGGTTAGTAAAATTTAACTCATGTTTGATCTTAAGTGTTAAGGTAACAGAAATATTCTCGCAGAGAAATGATAAATTTTCACCCCATAATTCCACTTAGTTTATTCAATATGCTGGCCACGTGGACAAATTTAAAATACAATGCACACCTGTACAAATTAATGCACACCTGTACAAATTAGACTCTTCTTTCTTGATGTTCTCGAAAAATGTGGTCATCATTGCACATGTTTGATAAACAACTATCATGAGGAGAAATACTTACTAGGAGAAAATACCTAACACAGCACTATCGGAAAGAAACTTAAGTTACATAGTCTACTGTGTTTCCAGAATGATCAAGATTTGTATAGATGTCTAGAGAAAGTTACATATAATTTTCCACAATTGGAACACCTTCTATCGAGAGCACCCACCACCTCTACCTGCTTTTGTGAGCTCTAGAATCTAAAACAAAGCGTGTGGCCCTAACATGAGCATATATTTGTGATGATGCACAAATAAACAACAAATCACAAAATTAATATTAACAGCATTTAATAATATATTTAGACAACATTGCTGATTCAGAACAAATACATTACTGAATAAAAAACAGGCTGGTGGTATATAAAACCAAATGCCCTTTGATTAGTCCCAATTGTATACAATTCATGCATTTTCTCAAGCTCTCATTAACAGCGCACGTAGTTTTAAATTTGAAACTGTTACATTTAAAACATCAAAAATTTATTTAAATTAAATTAGCTTCATCTTTCATTTACGACACACGTGTTTTAAAACAGCTATTTTCTGATCACCAAAATTGATTAAACGGAATGGAGGGCAGCCGTCTAAGCCCATCAAAGCCTCGAAACCTCTAAAATGATTATAAAAACAACAATTAAAAGAAATTACGGTGGGAGGCAGTCGTGACGACCCTCCAAAGCTACTACCATTAAAATTTACATATAAAACCAAGACAAACACAATTAAAAAGAAAAACCTTGCGAATGAGTTGTGGAAAAGGAAAACACATTAAAAGTTATTTAACTTGGGAGAGGCACGAAGGACAATTGCGACTCGTTAAAACAAGAGGCACAGCAGACGTGAGACCACGGATAAAGCCAATCACAATTTAGAACTGCGGCCAAAACCTAATTTAGAAATGGAAAGGAGCTACTACACACACATGCCACACAAAATTACAAAGCCATTAAAAGACTACCGCCAAACACACTAACGTTTTCCACGACTCACTGCAATTTGTTCCATTCCTCTGTGTCAATGACTAGATGTTGTCGTCGATTGAGGTCTGGTAGAAGCGAAGTGAAGCGCAGGCTGCTCAGGACAGAACAGAACAGTGACGTAACTAGGCCACGCAAGGCCTTAAATTAAATCCAGCCGCCAATCACAGAATGAGACGCACGCGTAGGGGAAGGGGAAAGGCAGGAGAGGGAATGCAAGGAGAACAAAGGAGGGGATTCCGAGCACTAGCAAAGAGTACGTCACCAACCGCAAGTATAGCGGACGCTCTGAAAAGTAACGAGACAGACGGCACATATTCTCCTTAAGAATGTGTGACATTGACATGTAATTACAATACATTATAAACATCTCGCATTAACTTTATAACAAGAATTAAAATGTTATCCTTTAAATAAGATTTCTTATTTTAAAAAATCTGCAATTTGTAGTTTGTTAGTAAGAGGGTATCAATGTGCATATTTTGTTTCACTATGTTTGTGTTTGCATGTTAGCAGTCGAAAAATTCTTGCAACATTGTCCAATCATATAATCATCTGTAATAAATGTTATAATTATACAATGTAAATAGTAATCATGATCGGTTCACTGTTTTCTTGTGCGTTACCGTAGGGAGGAATATACTTCTTTCAACTAGTGGATCATTTTGCAGCATCAATTTCCATCATGTACCTAGCATTTTTTGAAATAATCGCCATCTCCTGGTTCTACGGAGTGCATCGCCTGGCGAAAAACGTTCAGGAGATGACTGGTCGTCAGCCGTCGTTGTACTTCAGATTCTGTTGGTGGTTCGCTGCGCCAGTTCTGATCATGGTGAGTTTCCAACGCGATTTCACAATACGTACTCAGTTTTAACACAGAGGGAATGTGAGGTGGGGTAATATGTACGGAAGTTGATTCACTTATGTTTTGCTTCATGTTTAATTCTGCCATTTATCATCTAGGTTTACATGTCAATATTTTTGTTAATTTAAAAGCATGTTATTCAGACTTCACACATTTATTCTGCTATGTAACCAATGTAAGTTTAGGTTGTAACCAGTTACATTTGTATTTACAATTTCTCGGCTATGTATTTATTTAGGCCTACGTTATTTTTGGTAATAACTTTGTGTTTATTTATGGTGACGCGTGACGGTCTAGGTAGAGGAACACGTCAACGCCTCAATAGAAGTTGTTTTTAGTTTGTGCTACATCAGGCACGCAAGTAAAAGGAGACACTAATGCGGCGGGGTCTGTAAGATCTGGCGCTTAGCCTTTATGGTGCCGTCTATAGAGCGTCGAACAGGTAGGCCGCCGGCTTGGCACAAAGTCGATCTGTGCTAGAGCTGATTGCGATTACGGGGTGTTGGCGGGGCTGCTGGCTTACCTCCCACTTCCGGTCGACGGGTGCTTGGTGCTGCTCCAATTTCGGGTCTCCTGTCCCAGCTGGTTGGTGGCAATGGCATCTGCTGGACGGCTCGGCGGAGAGGCGTATCTAGCTGCAGCTCGGGCCTCCGTCCCACTGGTGCTGTTTGGTGGAGCTGAATCTGTGTCGTCGATGGGCTCGCTCGACGTCTAGTTCCAGTGGTAGACCTAGGCGGAGGATCTCGAAGCCCCGAGGGAGCTTCATCAGGGGACCAAATAGACGTCTGGGGGGAACAGTGAGGTGAGGCCTCGACAGTTGGCTCGTGGCGTGAGCTCATTCCCAAGGGGTGAAAAAGCTGAACACAGGGGCTGATGGTTTAATCAGGGCTGGTTTACCAGACAGGATAGCAGCTGCCGTCCTGTCCCTTCACCTACTACCCCACCTGTGGGGAGACCATTCCTTGTCATACCTGGCACTCCCTCAGGCGTTTTTGTACGTGGTGGAGGTAGTGGGTTAGCTGACAAGGGAAATCTAGCCTCTTCGTTGTTTGTCTTGCTATTGGTTGTGGCTCTACCGTATGTGAGCACCAGGTGCCTTTACATGCCTGGTCCACAGTATTGGTGGCCATCTAATGGGTTGTGTTTGCCGACATACATCCAGCCCTTTTTAGGTGACCGGCCACAGTCCTACACTAAGATCGGCAAATAAGTTTTAATTCCGCGGTTCCCTGCCTCTCAGCTGTGGGGTGTCGCTTACAGGGGATGACTAAGCACAATTCACACAAGAAAGAGCAGACGACGGTTAAACTGGAAATGTGTTTTATTCTCTAGAATAAGACCCGTACTCTCCTACTGTAACCAAGGCTCTGATTAACTCTTCGGAAGGTAAGCAAAGACAGGGGAAGGTGCCTGTCGGCTTGAAGAGCCTGGCCTGAAGGGTGAAAATAAAAGAGCACAAAGCAACAACTAAACGCTAACTGAAGCTGGGAGTGTCCTGAAGGGACTTGGGGGGAATTGTGGGGTGTGGGTGTTGACGGCGAGTGTAAAGTGTTAGGGGGAACGACGACTCTTCTGGGGCTGCAGCAGGTGCTGGAGAAGTCCGGCGTTGCTAACTGGAGACCAACTGGTGGTCTCTCTTGGTGAGAGCGGTAGAGAGCAAACAGAGCAGAGAGCCTTGGCACGACGGCGAGCTGCTGTTGTGAACTGCCATTCTGCGGCGGTGCAGGGACATATATTCTCCTGCATTAGGGGTCGTCTCGGATGCCCTCGGGCAGTTTCGACGGGAGTGGCTCCTCCCTCCAGGACAGAGCCGAACTCTACTGCCATCTCTCGGGGCAACTAGAAGCAGGATTTAATATATTTTTCTTCCGGGTGCGTTATGGTCTCCAGGCATCCACCTTATTACAGGAGATGTAATGTCAGCTTGGGTAACTGCTGTTCAGGGTTATATCACTTGTAGGGCACGTGGCGCGCACGTGATGATTCGTGGTTGCAGAAAAAAAAGTTGTCTTTATACGCGTCACGCGTTAGTGGTGACCATGCTCTTGAGCAGTTATGTCTTTATTGTATTTGTGCTGTGCATTAAGTAAAATTTTTGTGAACTCCGTGTCATGAGGAATAAACAGTTTTAATTTTAATTTTGTGGAATTTAACGTAACTTTATTCTGTTTACGCATTTCAATGTCATAAATTCTACTTTGCTTTTGACAAAATTAATTTTGCCTACAAGTTTAGTCATGAAATACACGGTTTCTTTCACCCTAAATTCTCAGCGTGAAGCATTACTTGGTATGTTGTTTATATTTCTCTGAGAAACTTTAGCTCTTGTTCCTACATTAAGATTTTGATTTCATTGAGTTTTTTTCATTATTCGTTGCAGTTTTATGAAGTAAGGGTTTTTTGCATTCTGAGTGTTTGTTTTAGTAGTCATGCTTTGTCAAGTGTCCTCTTTGTAAGTGGTGTTGGTGTTCATGTTTGCGTAAAAGGTAGGCGCCCAACAGTTTTATTGTACTTAATTTTCTGGAGTGTTTGAGTACTGCACTTTACATAGCACATCAAGTGAGGAATATTGTCACTTTCTGTATTCTCACACACACTTTATTTTCGTAATAGTACTAGTACTCTCTGTCTACCCAGAGTGAAGAGCATTTGACAGCAGTGCAGTTACAGAGTTTTAACACTGAATCTATTTTTGCCATTATAACTATCAAAAACCACGTAACTTTGATATAATTTTCATTAATTTGTGCTTTGAAATTTAGTACACTTATTTTGCTCAAGTTGTAATAAAACTAGAATATATTAACATTATGCAAAAAAAATTTTTTATAAAAGCACACATTTTTTTAGAAATTCATAAGTAAACAGATGACATCATCATTGTGACAATTCTGGTGGTATTTCAGGAGCAAATGTTAGAGACTCATGGAGAAGATGAATCTTGCGTACATCACCATAAGCCACTGGGTTATTGCGGATGTGTTTATTACTTGTATTGTTTATTGTGATGGATACCATAAATCTTGGATTACTTGTGTGCTGCAGTAATGAATACTCTTATAATTGTGGATGGTCTGTAACTGCAGGCTGTGTGGGTGTTCAGCCTCATCGACTACGAGCCGCCGCAGTATAACAACGGAGACTACAAGTATCCTCTGTGGGCCGAGGCGCTCGGCTGGTTCATCGCGTCCGTGTCGCTGATATGCATCCCAGCTCTTGCGATCATTGTTCTCATCAGGAGTGAAGGAAACACATTGTTGGAGGTACTTAGTGCAGTGCAGTAAACTCTCGATTATACGACCTTTCGTGGTCCCCAAGAAAAGGGTTGTTATTTCAAAGGGTTCAATTGGAAAAACCTTTTAAATTAATTTTTTTTCATGATTCCCCATAAAAGGGCTGTTATTTCGAGAGGGTTGCTGTTTCAGGGGTCATAGAAACTAGAGTTGACTGTAGTATCAATAAACACATTTAGTATACTAGTGGATTTCAAAGATTTAAAAATAAGTGTGGGTATGATGTATCCAGGAAGGAGGGAGGGGGAGGGAGAGATTTGGGCAGCGTTCAAAAAAAGCTGAGATTGTTAATGCTGATGATGTGAAGTAAGACGTAAATGAAGATTCAACAGAGTGCAATAGTGTGGGGGGGGGGGGGGAGAAATTGAAGTACCCAAAGAAAACCCATTGGCCAGCAGTGTTGTCTACTATATTTTCCAAATGTGAAAATCTGGGTTTGACCTCACCAAGAATTGAATCTGTTTGCTTTGGTGAGGAAGGGAAGGGGGGAGGGCTTGACCACTACACCACAGCAACTTGTAAGCATGATTAGAAATCTGCTACAGAAGTTTTGTAGACAGGTTAACGAATAGTAAAGCTTGAAAATTTTTTTGTATTCATAGATTGGCTAATGTAAGGCATGAGTTGATTACAGTATCTATATAGTTTGAGGCTTTAAAACTCGTGCTTTAGCCATCGCGCCAACTGCGGCTCCCTTGTTTTTCGATAAGCATGGGGATGTAAAATTTGTTGTGACAGAACTTGAAAGTCTCCTGTCGTTCAGCATTATAAGTAGTTCTTGTGTAAGGCCGCTGCGTAAACAGAAGCACATCGTCACGATGGTTTTGCAGAGCAGTAGCATGTTTGTACACTATGTTGCAGAAACTGTACAACTCTGTGAGGTCGCAAATTTACGAGTGTGAGCAGTGCGAGTCTGACAAGTGCATCCACACCGGCGCGCACACAGAGGAACTGCGGGACATGCTGGAGACGAAACTGCCGGCCCCCGCAAAGCCGGCCGGCCTGCCGTGACCAGCCTGCATCCGCAGCCACCAGCCACAGCAGTCGTCTCTCTCTCTACCTCCACGTCACTTGTAGTGTTGGTCCCTGCGTGCCGAGTGTTCAGTCACTCGTCTGGCATCTGCGCTGGCTGTAGAACTGTGCACTGGCACTGGATCAAGTCTCTGTTAGGGAGGTCGCTGTCACATCTCTCTTGTCCAACTATACATATGTACTACTACACATTCATTACCTGTTAGTTCGCAAATTGTGTCGTGTACATATTGCATTTCGTAAAAATTACCATAGTGAAGAAGGCATAAAAGAAGTGTTGAAGGCACATAGAAGTCTGGATTTTGAAAATAAGTTCAGCGACAGTTCTTAGCCAGACGTTTTAGTCTGAACACGTGGTTGCCAATTACTTTGTTAAAAATATTGAAAGCGAAGCTGTTACTTTTTATTTCCAAACGTTGTGTGTTCATAGATGTTAATGTGTGTACATTTGTTACATTCCGTTAAGGCTGAAAATAATTTGTTTTAGTACTGTGAGTTAATTGTGTGGTATTATCAGTTTAATTTGCGCTGAACACCTTGGTTGAATTATTTTTGTAGATTTTCTGTAGACACCTCATTAAATTTCTGTTAATTACTCATCCAGAACTCTTGCAATTTATGTTTTCGCTGCGAACTTCAAAAGATTTTTTTACTTGGAAATGAACATGTGACGAACAAATTAAAATAAATCTCTTTTCTCATTAACCGAAGTGCTTAGACTATGGAATTAAAAATATTTATTTTCATATTTATATATTTACATCTGTTAATATTTATGTAATTTTACATTATACAAACTGCCTTCAGCAGATATAATGTTAGTAAAAAAAAAACCTTGTAAAACAAATATCAGAAAAAAAATCTAGCTACATGTTTTGAGATGAATATAAATGATTATGGTATGTCTATTAAATGCCAAGACTGCACTGCCTGTATCTTTCAAATTATCTATAGTAGTGAGCCTGTATGCTCATATTATCTACGCTGGATTGTGGCAAATTTTATTTTAGTTATTTGTATGCAACAAGAGAATAAATAAACCTCGGCTTCTATGAAAATGTTATTGCCATCGAGTAGTTACGGAAAGAACAAAAACAATGGATGGGGCCATACATTTTTAAGAGCTGTAGTTTAAACTGAAGGCATAAAAAAAAAATTATGATAAAATTACAAGTATGACATGAAAAATACTGGCATCATCAGTGCATAAACCTATTAAAAAATTAGTGTAACTGTGATTCCAGAAATATAGTCTATTCCCGGTTCCTTCACATTTTTTGAATCAAACATTTGAAAAATCACCCCATGTATTATGTGTTTGGTTGTTTTCTAAATATGCGGTGTAACAAGTGTTTTATACTTGTGTTGACGTAAAAGTACCTTTTTTTTCGGTTAAATTAAACTTTCACTTATATTTTATCTATCAATTATAATATTTAATTTATAATGGAAATTAATAAAAACAAGGAGAAAAAAGATGTGGTGGTAACGCATAGTAAGAAATAGTTCTTATGCAAAATTGTATTATAGTGAGTGCGCACGAATGCGGTGCGCTGCCCCTTTGGGTTATTTTTTATACCTGGTTAAGCTTAATTTACATGAGGCGGAGGGATATCCTGGAAGTAGAACTTTAGCAGGGCTTCAGGAAGTGTGAAGTAATCATGAATAGCTGATACCAGAACAGTATTTCACTTATGATCCCTCATCCTTTCTATTCACTTACTTGAGTTGTCCAAAGGATATTGCATTCTGTCGGTAAAAATGATTTTGTTGAGTGCAGGAAGTGATTGTGGTGAGGTTTGTGACTCAACGAAAAAATAATAATTTTATGAAAAAATGATGTGAAAAAATATGCCTTTGTATATGATGTATTATATTTAAATTAATTTGAACGAATTTGTTGTGAATGGCTTCTAAATATTCCTTGTATCTTGAAACACAAACAGATGTATCACTAATGCTGTGTAATGAAACTACTCGTAAGGCATGTTAAGACGAGTAGGTTCAATATAGTGCCAGTGACGCGTACCTGTTTTGTACACAGTAATATTCGGAAGGTAGTACATTAGTATACACAGTCCCTTCTTTCATACATTTGACTCATATGGTCAAACCTGGATGGTACACACANACAGACACTCACGGTTCCTCAAAATTTGTATGTACGACCGAGTTGTCTGTATGAATGAAACTGTAAAATTTTGACCCATGTGGCACCCCCATTTTGTGAAAATTGCGTCCAAATAGCATATTTTGCTGACTGGGTACATGAAGTCATGTTCACACGTCTGTGATTGGAAAATTGTATATTTTTACTTATGAAATAAAAATTTAAGTATTAAGGTAATGTATTCAGAGTAAAATAATACCAAAGTTGTGTAGTAAAGACTTCTGAGTGATTTAAAATTAATGGAAAAAGCCCAAACGCTGCACATATGTAACAAAAACAGCTCAGATACAGCCTGCGAGGAAATAAGACATTTTTATATTGTTTACATTGATTAAATACAAATTAACTTAATAGCGTGACATATTTTGAGCAAAACTGTACCTCAGTTATGCAGAAAAGACAATAGAGCGAGCTGAAACTAACAAAAAAAGCAGACAGCATCGCAGCGCATATGCCTAACGAGAACAGCTGCATACGGTCTGTGTACACATTTACAGCGAGGAAATGAAATGTTTATGTTAATAAAACACAAATGTTTTAACTTGTATCAATTTTCTCTTCAAAACTATGTATATATCTAGCAGATGTGAAAAATGTTTTAATTAGAAAAAAAAAAACCAATGCTGTTACAATCTCGAATAAAATTTCACGTCTGTAGCAAATAACGTTTTAAATAATATTATCACAGAAAAATAAAAGCTCTGTGTATTACAGGTAAAGTTATTTTAATTATTAAACATGTTGTGAATAAAATGTGATACCTTCCAACTGGTTTAAAACAATATTCCAGTGTAAAAAAAAGGTGACTTTAATGCATAGTAGGCCTACAAACAACACAATAGCAGTTCAAACATTACAACATGTAAACAATAAATCAAACACAAAACATTACCACTGACCATTTGTTATATTACACATTTTTTTTCCTATGTTTCTACAGTTTGACATTGATAAAGTTAGGTGATGGAGTAAGTTTTATTGCCATGGGAGAATACGATTCATTAAGAGAGAGTGCACTTTTTTCTTTAGCTTTGGTTAACACACGGCAGTGGCATTACGTATTTTCCGCCTATAATGACATGTAAAATGAAGGAATATGTCACTTGGGAACTGTAGGAAGTTTCTCTGCAAATTTTTTAAAACACGGCAATGGCATTATTAAATCAAGCATTTTCCTTTTAATGACATATGGGAAGGAGGGAGATGGAAAGCAGAGAGAAGTCGTGCCTTTTGCTTGCGTTTGTTAGAAATGCAATCCAAAAATGTGTCCACAAAGCAGCGCAGGTCAACAACTGTAACAAAATAAAAAAAAAAAAAAAAAAAAAAGATGTTAAAAAAAAGAAACAAATTGTAGTCAGTGAAGAAGAGCCCAAAAGTCGACTTATGAAATATTATACAGTAAAATACGTGAGTAACCAGCGAACTTCTCACGGATAATATTAACGGAACCAAGATGAGTTGAACAGACGAGCTGAGGTAAAATGAAGGTAGGGTAAAAGGCAGAGTTCTGTTTTTTTTGTGCCGCCTGCCATGCACATCAATGTCGGCATTGGCGGGGTGTGGAATGTGCTGCGCTGCGCACATGGATCTCAGCAGAAAAGTACAGCGCACAAAAGAGAGCTGCACCAGTGGAGGCGGTGCGGTAGAACAGCTGTCGGGTCAACGACCTTGCTCGTGCATTGCACGCTAGTGACAGTAAATTTTAAGTAATATCTGCCATTTTCTTAATTTTCACTATGTGATGAATTACGCGAGGGTAGAGTCCATACAACCCGTGTTATTTTTTTATGTTGCAGTTTTCAAATGTGTTTTTAATAGATTTTCGTGGCAATTTTTTTGTATTTAGCATTTTTGACCAAATTTTTTTTTTCTATTTTTCAAGGTTTCCAAAAATCTGTCGTTACGAACGAGATGTCTGTATAAAACTGATGCTGTAGCAACGACGTTTGAGTGTATTTCAGTGTCTGAGATTCCTAACCTACCTTCATAAAACAATTTCAGAATTTCTTAATCATCTTGCTAGAAAACTACATACTCTAACACACTCCTGGAAAATATTTTCACCCATGTGAAATTTCTGTAAATCTATAAATCACTATCGATCACAGGACTGCTTAGTTCATAATCCTGCATGCCGTACATAACATGTTTAAATGCATTAAACTTAATATGTGCCTAATAAAAAAATCAGTTTGTTTAGGAGCATTACAATGTTTACTTTGGTGTCAGGTAATGGAACTCCATTTGTAATATACCAGTACACATTGCACAAACTCTTGGTTGTTAAGTAGGCTGCCTGCAAAAAGTACAAAGTTATGTAAAAATGCAAATAATTACAACACTGGGACCATTAAATTTCAAACATGCATGCAACATGTGCAAATGTGATGGTTTTGAATGTAACGTGTGGTTTCATGAGACTGTACGCAGTTCAACAATGATATGATTGAAAAAAGCTTTAATTTGTATTAAAGAAATGTAAGTCCGTCAGAAATGTTATATTTCTTAATTTTTTTTAAAATTAAGGAATTAAGAGATCCATTGGCTTAATAAATGTAAATAGTGACTGTTTTTGTTTATATTTTATTCATTTTTCCTGCTTTTCTGTCACAATATTTTTTGATAAACTGTATTTTTTTAGTGTTTATATTTGTACTCTTGTAACATACCGTAATTAAATTTTGATGATGTGCATGTGTGTGCGCTTGTGTGCGCATGCATGCATTCTTTACTCAAAACTGACTACAGCTGTCACTGGTTTAGCACCAATATTTCTATGCCAGTCATATTCTGTGGTCTATGTGGAAATTTCCAATTGGAGTGTTCATATTTGTGGGGATGTTAACTAATAACTTTTTAATGTAAACATACATATATTAGACAAATTTGAGGCATGAATTACTGTAGTTGTACAACACTAATAATTTAAAGTTATACAAATATTAATTTCACTTATAAAATAATTCCTAAGGTGTGTAAGCTAGAATGGGTTAACCGAGATAAGTTACATAATTAATAAATAAAATGGTAGTTTTCATGAAAAATTCTCACACACTTGCTTACAGTAAACTTTTGGTTCTAAGACCTTTCTTGGTTCCCTGGGAAACGGTTGTTATTTCAAAAGGGTTGCTATTCCATGAGACTTAGCAACAAGAGTAGCTGTATGTTTAAATTCTAAGGACATTCTCAAAACTTTTCTCGTTCCCTCAAATTTATTCTGGGCATACTATGCCTCAAAGACTACGAACTAGTCGTCAGACAAGGCCGACATAAAAATGTTACACACTCGACGTGTCGGTTGAACAAAGCCCATTACATTACATAAAATACTTGCAAACCCACACTTCTTAACGACCATGGCATGTTTGTATGAAAAACTATAGGCCCTAGTCCTCTGCATGGAAAGGGATGTTACGTAAGCATCTGCTGATGCAGCACTGGTCCGTGGCATTTGGTGTGTTTTCTGGGGCACGCTCGAAGGGTGGTACTCTTGAACATTCTGCTTGCTGTCCCGCAAACTCCTCACAAATAAGAGGGGGACTACATCTTAAATATCTCATAAACGGAGGTTGAATTCAAGAAAAAAGTTTACGAGTCCCTCTTTTGTGAGGTGTTTAAAAGTTTTGATGGTTCTTTTTTTTTTTTTTTGAGTCCTGTGTGCAAGGATAACAATGCAAAACATGTTGCCAACTATTGTGAACTAGGGACAAAACTTTAGACTAAAATGGATTTGCCAAAGTGCTTATGCGTTACTGAAAATATTTTTTAACTGATGCAGATGCTACTCAGGTTGGTAACTTATAAATGTGCTTATAACAATTGAAACATCTCACAATTTTCATATATATGTATATTCTGCTTAGGCATTCTTCACTCTGCTGCGATTTGAAACTATTGTGACAGTGGATCACTGCAGTGGCCGTCTGGCATTACACTCCTTGCTCACGTTACTTGTGAGACATTTTACGTAATGCATATAACTTCTAACAGTGTCTTATGGATTGAAAACCAACATAGGTTGATTATTTACAAACACATGTAGTAAACCGCTCAACAAAATAAAAAAAATCTTATTTCAACACCTGAACACTTAGAATTGGCATAAAACGTACGACCCATAAATGAGTAAATATGGTACCCCATTACTTCTTTTTACCTGCTTCCTTTAATTTCATACTGATTAACAGATGTAATGTTAATTTTGGACCACCAAACCCTCCACGTTGATTACATGACCATGCTAACTTAAGAGAATTCCCTAGTCAAATATTGTCTGTAAAATCAGTGTTTACATATAAGTTTATGAGTATCTCAGCATGTAAGCGTTCTGGAAATATGTTTTTCCAAAAGGAAAAACCAGTAAAAATTAAATTTAAAATAAATTAGGGCTTTACTCCAGAGTTTCCTTAAGGTAAAGGAGAAAAGTATAAAACTGCATTTGTATTTCAATCCATTAGCTTACATTCCGTGTAACAATAGCCTACTGTTTCAGATCTAATTTCCTAGGAATTCTGCTTCCCGTGAAAACATACTGCAGCCTTGCGAGGGCGTATCGCAACGCTTCCTTTTGGCCAGACACGACCTTGAGGCAATCAACATTTTTTACTAGGGATTCTCCTTAATTTTAAAATACCTTCACTGCTCAGCACAAAGAAGTTCACAACATGCCATCTGAATTTTACAGTTGTTTGGATTTGTGACCTTGTAAGTATGGATTGGATAGAATTTTAGATCAGTAGTAATTTCATGGCAGAACTTTGAGTAGTTTCTTTTACTGACCTCTTAATACTTGTGCGGAACCCGTTTTGTATTTCCCGCGCGCCTGATCTGGTACGCGTTCATCAATTGTCAACGCTGTCCTAAGGGTTGGTGGTCCTGAGCCACACGAAGAAGAGAGCAGTTTCGCGTTGGACACTATGGCGGTAGTTTGAGTTGTGTGCAGCTGCTGCCAGTCTGCCGTTTTCTCGCTGAAATTCGTTGTACAGTCCTCTAGTGGCAATTTAATTTTAGCAGTGTTAGATGCGCCACAACATCTTTATACCTCCGGGGCCGGATATTTTCCAGCATCGTCGTTTTTAGTGCGCGTTCGCATTGTATTGCTCTTTGTGCTGGCGGTAAAACACGTGCGTGCTACAGTGTTCTTGGTGTGAGTGTGCTTTGAGTACAATACAGAACAAGTTTTCATTGTCGAGAAGAGACCTTGTGGATGCCGCCGACAAAGTGAACAGTACAAGTTCCTGGGGTTTTATTATTTTATTTTCTGTTTGCTGTGTTCCTTTGTGTGCACTTGTCTGCTCTCTCTCTCTCTCTCTCTCTCTCTCGCTCTCTCTCTCTCTCTCTCTCTCGCTCTCTCTCTCTCTTTGTTTCCATTGTGTCCACATGTTGGCTCTTAACATTGAGGTTTTGAGAGCCGATGAGGGTGAAGCAAGGTGAGTATGAAGTAGCACCAGAATGTAAGGGCGGGGGGAACTGGAGATCCCCACGAAAACCCGCCGACCAGCAACATCGTCCGGCACGATTCCCACATGCGAAAATCAGGGGGCGACCCCACCGGAAATCGAACCCAGTTCACCTTGGAGGGAGGCAAGCAGTCTAACCACTACACCACTGCGGCCTTGTAAAGCATTTAACCAAGGCAAACTTTCGTTCTTGATTAATAGTACAGAAAACCATACATGGTTTAACATTGCAATCGCTGATGAATCTATGGTTCATTCACAGTTTCTTCGGATGTTTTGAAACAAACCTGGGAAAAAAAAGTTACCTCTCCCTTTTTCGCAAATATAAAAAAATATAATTAAGGCACACTGGCACTAACCCCAATCTTGAGTTGTAATAAAGGAATGACATGCATGGTGATATCCTGTCATTAAGTTGAGTAAGCTGTGGCAGGGTTGATATCACCAGTGGCAGTAATAATTATGAATAAATGTGGTGTCAGCTTGGGCTTATACAGGCCAGAGTTTCATAGTTGGACCGGAAAATACTATGTTTCGTGAACTGATTTCTAGATTTTAAGTTGTGCAGCTGCAACCATCAGAGAATATGCTACACTGTAAAATATGATAAACACTACAGTAAACTGATAAGATACAATTTAAAAAAAAAATTTAAAACATTACTAATTCAAAAACACTCCTTGGTTGTAACCCACTTGTTAAGTACCAAAACAATTGCTTGATACTAAATGAACATTTTAATATGTTCATTTAAATTTCTTTAGAGCATAGTTCATTATCGTGAATATTTTGTGATATTATTTCTAGATGTTTTGCAAAAACTTCCATTTGTTGTTGGTACAATGATACTACATTTGCCTAGTGCAAGACAGGTCTATATGCACTTCGCCACACAGTTATTTACTGCACCAAGCACGAATTATCAAACAACAAATTAGAGAAATGTTGAATGACAGTGTTATTTAACCAACAAACAGTGACTTTAATTCCACCATAACACTGGCACCTAAAAAAAAAAGGCACATGAAGGTTTTGTGTAGATTTTCGACCAGTGAACCAAGTCATATGTAGTGCATTACCACCATACATCAGCGTCAAAAATACCCTCAGTTCCTTAGGGCAAGCCTAGGGCATGTCATCTCTTGACCTTAAAAGTGGCTATTGGCAAGTGCCCGTCAAGCTCGAAGACCGTGGAAAGACAGCTTTCACGGCCTAAGATGACAGGCGTTTTCAGTTCTGCACCATGCCGTTCAGACTGAAGTGTGCATCGGCTACCTTCCAGGCGATTATGGTTAGAGTGTTGGACGACCTCATCGGCGAATTCACACTCGCCTACCTGGACGACGTGGTGATATGGTCGGCAAGTTGGGAGGGGCACATACACCACCTTTCAATTGTGCTCTAGAGGCTTGACCATCAGCGGCCTCACATGCGCAACTCCCAAATGCCACCTCTTAGAGACCAGCATCGACTTCCTGGGGCATGTCGTCGATGAGGAAGGCAACAAACCCAACCCTGAACAACTGTGGCTGATTGATGCGTGCCCAGCACCACATACGCGCAAGCAACTACTACGGACGTTCGGTTTGGGCTAATAAACTGGCTCCGGGAGCACATGCAGGACTTTGCCGGCATCACAGTGCCACTCACCGACCTGCTGTCAACCCAGCGCCGGTTTCAATGGGTCGGCCCCATGGACGACGCCTTCCAGCCGGTGCACCACCACATTACCATCGAGATGTACGGTCGTCGCTCCAGGATGAAACATTTGTTGAGAGGTGGATAGGCAGACAAGGAAGTGTTGAGCATCCATCCAAATTTCCAAATTTGGGGTCGTTTAGATTTTTATCTATTGGAAACTCGGAACGACACTGTGTACGCCACAAAGCCACAGACACTGGATGTCATGAGAGACATGATTGTGACTGCCTGTGAATCCACCCCCATGGAAACATAGCTACTGTTTGTTATTCTGTTCTACAGCATTGCAGATATAATTCTGCTGCTGATGGCAGACATTTTGATTTGCAAATGTTTTTAACATTTGGCAGATTTGCACACATGTGTCTGAATATTACACAATATTCCTATTTCGAATAGAATGGGCGCCAGCTAACTTGGTTAACACGAAGTCACATTTCTCAGGATCATGAGCCGAACGAGCACGGACTGTATCCCCTGAAACGTACGGTACAAATTTGCAGGAAAATGTAATATATAGCCAGGGTATTCAGGCTCCCCAGCATGGCTCTATATTACCTTTTACCTTATAAATGAAGGATGACTCCTCGAGGCGTCGATGACTTCCTGGATAGGGCCAGGGCCCGAAATACAACTTAAAAATGAGAACTCACAAGTTTCGGTTAACTCAAATAAATTGTATTGCCGGATAGTGTACACAGTTACATGTATGCAATGCAAATTAAAGCGGGCCTGAATCACAAGGACTACGAGCGGCTGTTATTGTACAAAAAAAAACAAGAATGATACGAACACTTACAACAGTGACTAAACCTCTGGGGTCGGTAAATTGAGCTGACGGAGGGGTGCAGCGAACACGGGGAAGACTGTTGGTAAATTAAATAAAGGTTGCAGTAAATTATGTTAACCTATTTCAGCTAAGTGTTCAGAAAAAATTATGAAAGTCCCCACAACGCGACGCACGTTGACGTAGTCGAGGTTACCCAGGGCTGGTTCAGTGTTGAATTGCCTGGTGCCATAACCCAGTGGAGAGTTAATGATGAGGGTCGTTCGGTCGATGGCCCTGGATGCTTCCGTCAGTTTGTTGATGATGTAGTCACGTACTTACTGTTGCACTATTTATACCCTATGATGAGAATGTAGGCCAACTCGTACGCCTGAAGTATACTATAAAATTGTGAGAGATGCTACAAAGGATGTAGTAACCTACAATTAATCGACACATGTTTAACTTTGTAAAGCGGTTCATTCCCTGTGCTTGCTTACAGGTGAATAATGCATGAAAATGGACCCAGCACTTATGGCCTGCCAGTGACCTTAGCTTAAAATAAAAGTTGTATTATGTTGATACGCGATAGCGTTAAACTCTCTGGTGAGGCGGCGTACTTAAAATAAATAAAAGAAATGTTCCAGTTAATTTAGTTATTGCAGTAAAGTGATTAAAGCCTAATTTATGGTACCGAGGGGGTTTGCGGAGAGGGCGAACAACGCAACCGGTCTGGTCCGAGTGCTGAGACGAACTGGCTGAATGACCTCGGTTTCTGTCACGAGTGACAAGAACCGAAGTAAAACGGAGAATGATGAAACATAACATAAAGACTATGATATATAATTGCAATGATAAAAAATTGTATAAATTAAATGAACACATTGGGGACATCCCTGTCGATTAACAAATATCTTTTAAGATTGAAGTTGTGAAGTTGACAGTGCATGTCACCGCACTAAATGGCATGTTACAAGGATGGAGGCCTTTATAGGCAGTCTCTCTTTATGAAAACATAATTGTCCTTATAT
>NQII01002125.1:265667-296557 GCA_002778355.1 Clitarchus hookeri | reverse complement strand
ATGATTACTTTTTCTTATAAAAAGTGTTTGTATTTCACTTCGTATGACGTTTTGGAATTCACTGGCTACAGTATTGCCAGGTGGCTGTCTCCTGAAATGATAGACGAGTCCACCAGGGCAAAGGGTTGTGGAATGCCTTGCTCGATTGCTGTTAACACAATAAAACACACCCCTGACTGTAGCTGTGAATTAAGTGACTCTGTTTAATGTGTTTGTAAATATGCTGTACAGTACTGGTGACACTTTGGTGCACTTATCACTTCAGCTTCAGTCTACTATCCAGTTCGATCCCATTTGGTGGTGCATCACGTCGCAGTTCGTGGTTCGAGCGGCTACGATGCGACGACTACTTGCCAGTGCGCCCAACGGCTGTGGCTTTGAGGTAAACACAGTTTTGCATCGCCTACTTATTTATTAAAAGAGTTACCTCTTGTAGTAAATGATTAGGGTGGCCTCTTGTGTTACCCAATCCTTGTCGTCAAGAAGATGCAAGTTCCATTCTTGTTGACCTACACTACACATTCTTGTCCTGGTGTGGTTGGTGCAGCCAGGTGTAGCTGGTGTAGTTGTTTTGACTGCGGTGGTCAGAGTGGGCACAAGGAGCTCGTGAGCGCGTGGTTCACGTCAACGTGCAGCACCTAGGACACATGGAATCAGACTCTCGGAGATGGCGCGAGCGATCGGGATCTTTGCCGAGAGCTCTCTCCACTCTGTGAGCTAATTTAATTAACTGACCTCATTAACATAGAACTTGAAACATATACACATAGAACACTGAAACTTTCTGAGTGAGTTTTCTTAATCCTGTATAGTGTTAAGAATTCTTTCTTAAGCACTAATTTAAATGCAAAACATGATTATGTGGTGCCTTGCAGAGCATGTGGGAAATTTAAGTCTGTTAAGTTTTGGGGCACTCTACGAGAGGAATGGTAAGGTTGAAAGAATGAATAATTATTTCCCAAGTCACTAATTGGCTTGATTAGACGTACAATTGCATTCGGAAAATGATGTAGAACACTTCAAGTACCCTAGCCTCGCTACTCTATACCTCACATGGCGTGTATTTATTCTGCGATTACTTCGCAACCCCATAAGGTTGAATTTCAGGAGCATTTGTCCATGGGCGATAAATTCTAATGCTATTTAATACACATTCTAACACTTCATTCCTATCCTAATTACAATTATCTCTTTGGGAACACCACAGGCACTCGTTTGGATCACTCAGTATCGGGTCATGACCCGTTCTGAAGTGAACGATGCGTACACGCATCGGGACGCATGACATGCATGTTCCACAGGCTGCACTGGTGCAGTGTCTGTGGACCGATGAAGTGATGATGGTGGTCATGCCAGACCATGCAGGATTGCTCCACGTCTTCTTGTTTCTCTCGAAGATTGTACTAGCAGGACACTTCTGAACCAAATCAAGCAATTCATATAGCCTGGAACGACAATTATAAGTGATTGTTGGTGCGCATATAATTGTCTTTAAGAGTGGTAATATGAGCACCTTCGGGTGAATCATGGCATGAATACAGGAGCGAACAGCCAGAGAATATAGCGAGTTTGGTGGGATGTGAGGCACTGTCTTCCTCGGTATGACAGGAGGTCGCTGCTCTTCGTGAGGTACCTGGCAGAGTTCGTGTTCCGCCGCCGGTATCCCGATGAACGCAAGCACATGCACCACTTCCTACTCGCAGTGGTATAATTGTACTCTAAACCTACCTAGGTGAGTAAATTCACATACCTCCGGTATGTTTTATTATGTGTGGTATATGTTGGCGTGAACCACGATTCCATCGGCTCCTTGTGACCACTCTGACTGCCACAGTCACAACAACTACAACATCTACACCGGGCCGTATCAACTACATCAGGCCAAGAGTGCGTAGTGCAGGTCGACAAGAATGGAACTTGCACCTTCATGCCGACAAGGATTACGCAACTCATGAGACCACCCTACTCATATATTACAAGAGGTAACTCTTTTAATAAATGGGTAGGCGATCCGAAACTGTGTTTACCGTAAAGCCACAGTCGTTGGGCACACTGGCAATTGGTCGTTGCTTCGTAGCAGCTCGCACCACGACCTACGACGCAATGCACCACCGGGTGACGTCAACTGGCTTGTAGGCCGAAGCTAAAAATGACATGTGCCCCAAAGTGTCATCCAGTAGTGTGCATCATTTTTACAAACATTAAACACAGTCACCACATTTACAACTACAGTAAGGGGTGTATTTTATTCTATTAACAGCAATCAAGCATGGCATTTCATGTAGCCAGTGAAATTCAAGCCTGTCATCAGTAGTGAAATGCAAACACTTTTATGAGAAAGTGTAATCCCTTATTTAACGGGTATTTATATAAGAGTAGTAATGTTTTCTGAATTGGAGATTGCCTATTAAGGCCTTCATCATTGTAACATATAATTTAGTGTGGTGACATGCCCCGTCGACTTCACAAATTCAATCTTAACAGACATTTGTTAATAAACGAGGGTGTCACTAATGTATTTAATTTATACAATTTTGCACCATTATAATCATATCACAGAGTGCTCGTGTTATGTTTCATTATTTGCCGTTTGACTTCGGTTCTGGTCACTTGTGACGCCTACCGAGGCCACGCGGCCAGTTCGTCTCAGCACTCGGACCAGACCGGTGGTGTTGGTCACCCGCTCTGCGAGCCCCCTAGGTTCCATCATTTAGGCTGTTATCACTTCACTGTAATATTAACCTAATAAACAGGAACATTCATTTTATTTGTTTTAAGTACCGAGGGGAGAACCAGTCGCCCTCTGACCAGAGAGCTAAACGCAATCGCGTATCAACATAATACCACATTTATTTCCTGCTAAGGCCACTAGCAGGCCATACATGCTGGGTCCATTATAATAAATTATTATTCACCTGTAATCAGAACGGTGAATAAACCGCTTTACCAAGTAACTGTGTCAAGTCATTGTAGGGTACTACACCCTTTGTAGCATCACCCACAATTTCATATGATATTTTAGGCGTAAGGGACGGCCTACAGCCTCGTCATCAGGTATAAATAGTGCAACACTAAGTACGTGACAACATCAACAAACTGACGGAGATATCCAGGGCCCCTTGGGCCATTGACCGAACGACACTCATTATTAACTCTTTATTAGTTTATGACGCCGGGCAATTCAACACTGAACCAGCCCTGGGTAACCTCAACGACGTTACGTATATTTCCTACACATTCTCGGCATGGATATCATCATTGTAGATCCCGTAGTTTAGCAGTCACTTCTTTTCGTCTCCTTTAAGCTCATATTGCATTCCGGTCTCATTTGTATAAACTTTATATAGTTCATAATCCGTCCTGTATACAAGATGCCCCTAGTGCAGATTCGACCCATCTCTTTTTTCAGTGTTCCACTGGCGGTGATCGAAGTTCGTTGTATGCTTCCATCCAATGGCTTCGTGTGGTGGTATCCTGTCTCTTACCCTTCGGTATTTTTTCATTACCCTCTGGTAGTTTGTGACGTTCTCGTTCGGTTGTTATTTCAGCATTATATTCTTATCTGATTTTGAGTTTGGTGTTCTGTTTGATGTCCTAGGTGACCTGCCCTCTCCTACCTTGCTATCCCTTGTTCCATACCCTTTCTTTCCCTCCATGGTTAATGGGCCTCTACCGAGAAGAACAATATTTGTTATTCCATGTGGAATTGTGGGATACACAGTTTATTTGTCTTTCTTCTATATTTGGGTTTGGCCGTGAGTTTACTGTTGGCCACATTACTACAAAAAAAAAAAAAGGTTGCGTCAGTCACGTCTGTCAAAGAATTACCGAGAGAATTAACTTGTGCTGTTAATTATTGCGAGTTTTTCATTTTGCAATACCGAATAGCAGTCATGGTTGTTCGTCAGTACAATGAAGAACTGAAATATTTGGAGAAATTGACTCCATACTCTTGGCGAATAAAAATTGGATTTCAGCCTAACATGAACGTAAGTGTGATTTAGGAACTCTTGCAGGTTATAATTTCAATAGAAGGTTGCGTGATGTGTTTTTCATGTGTTAAATTGACGGTTAAAGCTTAATATAAAATAACTTTTATTAAAAACATATTAGGTTATTAGTTTGTTGCTTTTTGTGCGTAATGAATGTCTTCCAACTTTGCCGGTTCTTAAGGCCTTATTCACAATGTGCAGTCGGCATTCAGAGATGAATTGCTCAACTAAAATACACATTCACAACGTGCAGTCGGCAGTCAGCAGTCGGAGATGGTCCATCTTTATCTTCGACTGCTCGACTGCCGAAAATTTCCAACCAATCAGATGTCGCGCTCGCGATCAAATGATGAAAACAAATATTTGTTGCATGACTGTTTATTGTTTGTATGGCGATAGTTTTAATGTTGCCTTCAGTATATATTGCACGTAATTATGGAAGGCGATAATTCAGCGACGGAAATCTTAATTGATCTCGTAAAAGAAAGTACCAGTAAATAGGCCTAAAATATTTAATTATAATTATGTTTGGTGATTTACAAGATTTAGCTTAAGGAATTAAATTAGTTGTTACATTCCAATTGGGTTTGGTGTATTGATATTATCGGGCTAGAAAATCGTTTTCCCAGTGTTTATTTTTTCCAAAACTTAACTAGCAATGTTTACAAACAATACTTCAAAAACATGGACTGCACATTGTGAATTGCATTCGACAGCCGACTGTGCATTGTGAATAAGGCCTTACTTTCATGATCGTGGATGTGATGTAATGACCACAAGGAAAAATGATATGTATGGATACCCATCTGATAAAAAAGCATACGCGTTATTCTTGTTTTTAAATTCATTTTACTACTCGACGTGTAAAAATTAAGTGTGCTGAGCCCTGTTACAATGAGCCGATCATTTGCAGCGCAGTGCCGTTCCCTCAGTGTCCGTGTTCTACAATGAAATGCAGACGGTCAGCTGGTGAGGATAGTTCTTTTGGGCCGTAATAGGTGGCAGAACAATCTCGAAGTTTAAAAAAAAATTTACATTCGTTTTGTGAATATTTATTTAGTGTTAATTGTTTACTTCCGTAAATACACACATTGTAATTCATTGCGTTATTATTTTTGAGAAATATTTTTACGTAGTTTGTATCGTAACCAATACACCTTTTATGAAATGGCAGGAGGCATTTATGTTGTAATATTCTCAAGTTCATTATTTGCTTTTCCATGCCTTGCGATATGCTGAGCTGCTCATCAATGTGGAGACCAAATGCACTGTGCCATGACTTTCTTGAAACTTTGATCAATCTTGAATTCATTACATTAAGGAATTTGTCAACATTTCCATAAAATTGCTCAATTTCTAGTTGACTGCTATACTCCAACAAACGACGTGCAGCAGTTTCACAGCGTATTTAACTTTCTGACTTGTACTGCCTTTAACATTTATATGCAAGTCTTATCAGTTTGACACAGTTTGTTTCTTGTTTTCTATTATTTTACTTCTGTGTTGTTTGTGTTGTAATGATGCAGTATTCTTAATTTTCGGGACACTTGTTTAAATTTTGTTAGTTTTTCTTAAACTTTGCTAAGCTTCGTAATATTTTTATCGGGTTTGAAGTTAAAAGCAGTGGTGGTTCATTTTTCCGTGATAGTTTGTTTATCCGGCAGACGTGTGCTATTTTACATTTATCAGCAGTCTGTTTACCGTTTCGTTTCGAACGTCGTCGTTTTCAGTTTTTGTTAAGCGTCAGCATTATTTAGAAACTTTCAGGCTGCGTCGTACAAATTTTGTACGAGAAGTTTGTTTATCTGTATGTTGACGGCGCAGTTTTAGTTCCTACAACGCAGTTTCGATAACGTGTTGAGAGCGTGCGTGGCCAGGACATTATCTCAGGAGAGAGGGGTGAGAGGCAGCACAAATACGCGTGTGCCTGTCGCCCTTCAAGTCACTTCAGGTCAGTCGGCGGCGAGGTCCGTTAGAAGGCAGTCGCCCTTAAGTTGTCTTACAATGCTCGCCTAGGCCGCGTCGGGCGTGACTATAACCCCCACATCGGGAACTAGACTTTGCCATTTTTTCAGAACATAATAATTAAGTAAACAACTGTGGTGCTGTGATGCACTTGAATGGTTATCTGTGAACGTTTCGTACTCTGCATATTCAGAACTTCGGAAGTGAAATGTGTAACTTCAGTAGTAAATAAAAGTATACAACAAATACTCTGGAACTTGACCTTATTTCATATGTAATTGGCGTCCATTTTAAAGAGTCTCGTGTACTACCTCTGAGCTAGTAGAGTGAAAGTCGGCAAACTTATAGTCGGCTTTCTAACTGTAGCGTCCAACGTTACAGTGTATTATTGTTCCATTGCGTAATCAAGAAAGTTATTTCTCTTTACCTTTATAAGATGCGTAATGTCAGCAAAAACCCAAACATTTTTTTTTTTCATCCCACGGGTTTGGAAATGAAACATTTTCTGCTGTTATATTTAAACTTCTCCACAGGCCCTGATTGCTACCTGCCATGTCACTCACTACAGCAACAACATTAAAGCCTCTTTCCTCCGATGTGTTGATAACGTGAAAGAGAAACTCCCGTGTAACTTTTCAAAATCACAAAATATTGGCTGCTTCTACTTAGACGTAAGTATCCTTGCCATTATAACTTACACATTTTTGTCATCTGTTTGGTCATAACAGTATCTCCCGTCAATTTTCGTTTCATTGAATGGAAGTACTGTGAGCTGCTCGGAAAGCATCATTGTTTGTGATCTTGCATGCAACACAGTCAAAACCTCTTTTAGGACACCTGGAGAACATTTCACTTTTCTTGTATTTTCGGAGAGTCGATAAACCAGGGAGGGGATAACGAACTATTTCCCTTAAGTACGCATAAGCTTTATGTGATATTGAACATAGCGTAACAGCAGCAGCTATATCGCCGTCTTCCCACCAAACTTGCCATGTGCTTTCATTTAAAATTCTTTCTATTTGCTTAGGGGTAAAAATATTTTCTAATATCTTTTTTAGTTCTTTTCTGACTGATATCTTACATAGTTTGAGTCAATTTCAAAGCAAGTAACTGCGATTTCAAAACCTCATTTTTCTTTTGTAACTTCACCTCGTTCTCTTTTTTGGTTCCAAGTGGTTTCTCAAGTAAAGAGATTTGCAATTTTAATAAGTCTATTTCTTTTTGTAAGAGAACATCTTGTGACGGATTTGATGGTGTGGCTACCTCAGTGTTTGCGGTAGTGCTTTCAATTTGAGGGATTTCACATGGTTCCTGCGACACTGTTGCATCGACACTTGGTCGAAACTGCTTGGATTTGTAGACAATCACCTCCTGAACAAGTTTTAGTTTTATGGTTCTGCCCTGTAGTATCTCGCTTCTCGCAGAATCTATTGTTCCCCTTGCTCTTAGGCAAATTAATTTTAGGAAATGCATCAGGTTTCAGAAGCTTTCTTTCTTTCTCTCCCATTAGTTCAGCTCGCAAGTCTCTCTCGTGATCATCACTAATAAAATGTTTGGAACAAATTCTGGCGGTCTGTGGTAAAATTTATCTTTTCTTCCGCACAAAAAGATCCACTTTTAAAGTAATTCTTTGCTTTTGGAAATTTAAAGTACTGTGTCTGTCCTTTATTTATAGTTTTTACCATTTTTACTACACGCTCTGGTATATTTGAAAACTAATAAAAAAATCTAGTTATTCATATTACAGTTTCCTAAGACTCTGTCCACCACAAAAAAAGCAACTAAAAATCACAATTGAATACAAAAAATATTTACAGTGTTTACGGGTATCTGTGACTGTGTTTCTAAAATGTCACACCTAATACGCCTGTGACACGATATTAATTGTTTACTGGTTGTTCACAACACAAAAAATAAAAATGAGAAAATAACGCAACACTGTGACTGCTGTAAAGAAGCCAGCGTGCTGGTCAAATGAAGGCCAAGGCGAGAGTGGTCAAGGGTCTACTGCGCCCAGCTACGTCATTAGCACAGTCTCTCGGGTACAGCTACTTCCAGACCTNCCCCCCCCATCTATTTTCTACCTAGATTAGGGTCTCCCATTTCTATGTTTATCCAGTATTGAATCTGTTGTCATTTTACCCTCGCAGAAATCTGATCTCGTACATCTTTTATTGTTTATCAGTCTCATATTCACAGACTTGCCATCAACCAGTCTCCACACTATAGACGCTTGTGTAGGCCATCTGAAAGCAGACAAAATATTTATGTGAAAAATCTGATCACATTGTAAGGGCGGAAAGAGGAGGGGGGTGATATTTGAACCATTCTATACATTGCATCACTACAAAGTTTGTTTTCATGGGAACAGTTAATTTCTGGTTTGTGTTGGATCTTTGATAGTTTTATTTGCGGTAAAGTTCAGCATTGTATTGGTTGTGCATTTCACTTGCATTTGTATTTTGATGTGTCTTGCAGGTTGAAGGTGTGTTCTATGTGAACAATCACCTGGAGAAGCTGATGTTGGACGAGCTGCGCAATTCTTGCCGCCCTGGCATGGTGGGTGGGTTCCTGCCTGGAGTAAAGCAAATAGCCAACGTAGCAGCTCTGCCTGGGATTGTGGGTCGTTCTGTGGGCCTGCCGGATGTACACTCTGGCTACGGATTTGCAATTGGTAATGTCCGGTGTACCCGTTCGTTCATATGTATTGCAGTAAGTTGCCTTGAAGTAGCTAATATCTTGACTGCTTGCATAAAATAATTTGTTTGTGCCGGTTTTACTTTTTTTTTTTATTTCAAATTGTTTTTTAGTATTAAATTTGGACTGCATTTCAAAACTTAATGTATTCGATTTATTGCTTGGTTTTTGGAGTTTCCACAGATACAATAGAATAAACATTTTAGGATTATGCCTTGGGTTGGAAATCGAGCCTACAATATCATAGTTGCAAATTTCATTCCGGGTCATTTAAATGGATGTAGTATTTTGGAGTCACTGTGTTGTGCTTAGGCAGGAGTCAAAGTAGTGAATCAACTATTGATTGTGCATGTGTTACACAGTGTTTAGAATTAGGTTACATGTGTGCCACGTACGTGCAGGACTATTGATTTAAACATTTGAGTGTATAATTGATTGAACTTTATGTGTGTTATAAAAATTTTGAGACTTGGATGTTTGTGCATGGACAAGAATCCAAGCATGTTACGTTCATGAAAATGAGGTGATGGTGGAGTAAATTGTTACTTATGATTTATGCGGACACAGTTAACTAATAGGGGTAGTCGATAGTTGTGTGCTGTATACAGCTTATTATGTTGAAAAGGAAAATGGCATGTTATGTTTGAAGATTAGTTTTTGACTTTCTTAAACATGAAGATGAAAGGTGAGCAAGAAAGGAAACCCCAACTTTCATATGAGCTACCTAACAAAGAATTATGTGAACCATACACACAATATTTGATGCATATTTCAGTTTTGTTTGTTGCCATCAGGCTTTTAAGACCCTGCCGAGTGTGGTGCTCACCGTCACTAAGAAATACTGTTTAAGTGGTTGTATGCTTATGGGAGCCAGCTAGCTGCAGGGCTAATGGAGATGAAAGCATGAATCAGGGTGGAGTTCAAAATTGCCTGCCTGGCAGCGGTGAGCACCGGCGACCGTGGCCCAACCACACGGGGCCTAGGCCCATGAAACTGCAGAGTTACGGTTGGAATTGCACTGTATGTTCTCTTATGTATTTAGCTAGGTGAAAAACTGGTAGGACAAACATCGATTGCATGGGTTTTATTGCCTGGTAAACACATATTACACGTGAACATGTGGTATATTACATGACACGAAAATTAACACAGTTCTTTTCAAAATAACAACTGTGTGGGTAGACTGAAAGTGTGCACTAGAGAGAAGTTACTGCAAGGTCCTCGCTGGTTGAGATATTTAGCGATTTGAAAACTCCGCCGGAGTCGGCTGATCCCATATACGTAAAAGCCCATGCACCCGGGTACGTGGTGTGGGAATAAAATTAATTATTAATAAGTGAAACGATAGGAGGTGGGTGTCCAGTCTCTCCTATGCCAAGCCCAAGTGTGGTGGATGTGGTCGTCCCAGTTCTCAAACCATATTATGGTCGTCCAGGTACGCCATTGCAAATTGTCCAACGTACCCCTCCAGTGCTTTTACCATCATGCCTTGGAAAGTGGCGGACGCCCCATTTAGTCAGTGCAGCATGGCTTGGAATTGAAAACTCTGTCAATTTGGGACAGCGAAGACTGTTTTTGGTTGGTCCTGATGGCCCACCGGTATTCTGCCAGTACCCTGATTGGAGGTCAAACTTACTGAATAGATTCATCCACCCCAGACCTGTCACGGGTTCGTCTACACTGATTAGGGGTGGGAGTTGACTGATGGTCACATCATCCACTGGTCAGAAGTCTATGCAGAACCTCTGCTAGTACAATGTGCAAAATATATCCGCTCTCTGACGGCTCCACTACCCTCATCCCGCAGCATTTCGCTCGCATACTTCTGGATTTCCCTCTGCTCACGAACCCCACAGACACACAGGCATTCTTTGAGGGGCCGGTCGTGGGTGGTGGCTATTTGGTGTACTGCTACTTTGACTAAACTCTGAGTCCGAAAGTAATTTATTGCGGTACAATGAGTAAGGGAAACAACATTTCTAAAAGTTGCTATTTCCTATTTATAACAACTGGTTGTGCTGATCCCAGTATGTTTACCAATGAACTCTACCTACTTAATAGAAAAGTACAAGTTACTTATCTACATAGTAAAAGACGTCTCTCCGCAGTCTGCCTGGAACAAAATCTTCCTATCGCCGCCGCCTTCTCATTTGAAAAGCCCAAGTTCAAGAGAGCAAGATCACCCAATATTAAGTATTTATAACTCGCGCACACCTGCACTGGAATAGAAAGAGCTTTCTAGATGTTTTTCCTCGGTCATCCTTCTGCTGATCGTTCACAGAAAAGTCGAACAAATATTGAACAGCAAACGTAGGAGTGAGGAAGAAAATTTGCTCATAAAATATCACAGACCATCTGTGACACGTTTTTACCTGCTGCAAAGACCCTACCCGCAGCAATTAGTGTGAAGAGCAGTGCTGTCTGCGTTCACAAGAATAAAAGCAGATTGTTTCTATAGATGATGGCTAGCCGCTGAACTAAAGGGAGTATTCTCTTTCCGTGTCAGCAGATCCTGACGAAAGAATTACCCAAAATTAAGGCTTCACCAGCCACTTAAGTAGTGCATCTGAATAAAAAACCACAAAATAATTATCTCCAAAAAATCAGTTACAATATTTTATGAGCAATTTTTTGAATATCTGCCAATTTTTCCAATATTTTGGGAAGTCTTCTAGAAAAAACTGCTATATACAGTATTGTTTTCCGAAAATAAATACATTCTTCCGATTTTTAATTAGTTGATTCAGTAAAAAATTATTTTCGCGATCATTTTATGTTAAAACACGGAAGTCGTAGTGTTGTGACGATGTAGGTTGATACTGATTTTGCCTGCATCCAAGAGATTACGTTACAAGAGGGCGACAATCAATTTTCGCATATCTATTGTTTGTTGGAGTTTTATTTTTTCGTCTGTAGAGTTTTTGATAGCTTATTGGATTTGTTTGTGAATACGAATACGTGTGGCGATTGATTTTACAGTGAACTGTTTCAATTTGATGTCTAGTTGAAGCATGTGTTAAAGGATTTTAATACTTTGTGCTATAAAAGCTGTATGTAACTACGTATGGACTGTGATTACAATGTGGTGTGTATTATGTCTCTTGCCGGCCATGTTTTTGTGAGGTCTTGATAGGTTACTTGTCGACTGCAAAGTTTAAAACTAAATATGAGTAGAAAAAGCAGTTATACTACCAGGCATTCCGGGAATCATACAGTGTATAGTTTTTGTGTATTATAAAATCAGATAAGCGTGATATGTTTGGCTTTTGTAGTATTTGCCGATGCGACATAAACATTGAACATGGTGGGAAAACAGATATAAATATACACGTTAAAAGCGCAAAGCGTGTCTCCAACATATAGTGCCAGGAAGAAAATCAGAAAATTTCTAAGTTCTTTGCAAAACCTGGAAATGCCGTTTCGGACGTTACACGAGCAGAATGCTTGTTTACTTATTTTTTGGTAGAGCACAACATTCCCCTAACTGCCGCAGGTCATGCAGGTTTGCTACTAAAAAAATGTTCCTGGACTCGGAAATTGCAAAGAAGTATAGATGTGGGCGTACAAAAACCTCAGCAATTGTAAAGGAAATTACTTCTGATGCAAAATCTAGTGTAGTACAATGTTTTCAGAATGCACCGTTTTCTGTTTCTACTGATGGAAGCAATGACACCAATCAAAGTTGTATCCCATTGTAGTGACGTTTTACGATGATACACAGGAGAAAATTGTGAACTCTGTTCTTTCTACCCCTGCCTTGGAAGGAGAGTCTACTGGATGTAATATAGGTAATTTAGTGCTTGCACAGCTTGAATGCAATAACATTCCTGTTGAACACTGGCTGGCTTTTTGTGCAGATAATGCAGCCGTAATGGTTGGTCATAAAACTGGTGTTGCAGCAGTGTTGAAAGAGAAACACCCTGGGCTTATTGTGATTGGTGCATTTGTCACCTGATAAATCTAACTGCAGAAAAGGCTGTATCTGCTTTGCCAGTAAAAGTTTGTGACATTCTTGTGGACATTTTTTATTATTTGGAAAAAAGTTCAAAGAGAAAAGAAAGGTTACAAATATTTCAAGTGCTCCATGATACAGAAGTGAAGAAAATACTCAAGCATGTCTGTTCAAGATGGCTTTCTCTTGGAAGAAGTTTGTTGAGGGTTTTTGAACAATGGGAACCATTGTTTTTAAGGGAGAGGTTGTAAATGAGAAACCTTCATCTTCGAGTCTCACCTCTTACAAAATTCCCAAACTACAATCATTATCCTGTTCAACCTCTGATGGGATATGCCAGAAAAACATAAATGAGAAAAGGAAGAATTTGGGTTCTGCTACAGATTCCAGCAAAAAGAGAACTGCTTTGACGTCAGCAAACAGTGATTCTCCTATTTGGAAGAATAGAAGTCCTTTTGTAAATCGTGAAGAAAAACTATTTATGTTCCTTTCTTCTGACCTAAATAAAGCATTTTGTGCATTTCTTCTAGGTGTCCTTCCAACATTTGAAAAACCGAATATAATTCGTCAATCAGCGTCTCCACACATTCATATTGTGAGAGAACTGTTACTCGATTTTCTAAAAGCATTGCTATCAAATTTTGTGAAAAGTCGCTCATTATTTGAAGTGAACTATTACTTTATTCAGAATCAGAAAGACTACACCAAATTAGTAATCGGAAGTAAAGCATCAAACATTGTGAAAACAATTGAAGAAAAGGAAAAAGCAGTTTTCTTTGAATCTGTCTGGACTTATTTTTTACTGCATGTGACTACATTGTACACAAATTCTCCATAAAAAATGAAGTCTTGAAAAATGTAGCTGTGGCAAGAGTGAATAATCTCGACAATGCCAACTTTTCTTCTGTTTGCTACTTTATGGATTTGTTTCCCTTGATTTTGCTTCTACAAGAAGGTTGTAAAGTTCCGTCTTTACTGTTACAAGCGTATATTTAATAATATTGCAGCCTCAAAGGTTAGGCGCCATCTTGTAACGTTTCGCCGCTTACACTGCCGACTGTTTACTTGCCACGGCTTGCTGTTGCTCAGGGTAGAAACACGAGAGACAAATGAATGGACACCGTGTTATTATGAAAGAAAGTTCAAGTTCCAAGTCGGTTAGTTCTATATATTTATTTATCTTTTGAATGACAACAGTTCACAGATTAATTACCGGTAGGCAGAGTACGAACCGTTCGGAGATAAATTTACAGGTACCGAACAGCGTCACAGTGGTTTAACTGGCCCGAAGAATAATTAATTACTGCTACCTCCCACACCGGCTGAGAAATGAAATAAAAGTCTAGTTGCCGATGTGGGGGTTACCGTCCTGCCCGAACGCGGCCTAAACTATCATTGTATTACGACGACTTTCTCTGACGACTCTGAAGAAGACGACTGCTTCTAACGGCCCTCGCCGCAGACTGCTCGAATACGACTGTTACTCGTACAAGACTTCTATAATACTACTCGAAAGCGCCAGCCAGACGCCTATATGCTGCCTATCGCACCCCCCTCTCCTGTGATAAGGGCCTGGCATCCGGCAGCAGCGTGAGAACTGCGCTGTCACACGCTCAACCTGACATTGATACTGCTGCGCACTTTACCGATATCGTAACTGCGTCGCAGGAAACTAAAACTGTGCTGTCAACACAAAACGACTTCGCCGTCCACAAAAACTTGTTGACGCACTCACCTCCAGATAACGAACTTCTCGTATAACAAAACGGCGCCGAAGGAACTAATCTAATTAATGTTGACGCTTCAAAAGAAACACGATGTTTGAAATGAAACACTACCGGACTCCTGATAAACGAACACAGCAAACGTCCGCCCATTAAACTACAAAAGTACACGTCTGCTCGATAATCAAACGTGGGAACCTGCCACCACGGCTTAAAACTGAAACCCGATAAAAATATACTGAAACTTTCCCGAGCTTCATACATACGAAAGAATTTTACATCCAAGTCCCGACAAATTTAAGTATATTGCGTCATTACAAGGTGAAACTACGGATGCAACTATGGACGAAACTGAAAAACAATTCTCAACTCTTCAGATAGACGACCTTTCAGCCCTTAGTGCTACAGGAGATGGTGATGATGTTAAGTGGGCCAACTTATCCATGATTCGTGGTGTTGATGGCATTTAAAAATACAATAGAATAATGTTATCCATCCTGTCCATTCCACACAGCAATGCAGAATGCGAGTGTGTTTTCAGTCTGGTGAAAAAAAAAAACAGGACCCAGTTCAGATCCTCAAAGTCTAATGACACTTTAGAATCAATTTCAGTTTTGAAATGCAGGAAATCAGGCTTATGTTATGAACAAAATTTTAGTGCAGAATTCCTAAAGAAAGTCACAGCTGCTTCTTTAAAACCACAGTGCTCCGTCTCAACATAAACAGCAGAATACAACATGGCAAAAATAGATAATAGTTGTATGACTCCATAGTTCTCTAACTTAATTAGGTAGATAGTTTTAGTTCATTATTTTAGCGCAGATTTAACCAATTAAGCTAGCAATGCAATGCAGATTTCTTAGAGAAAGCTACGGGCGCCAGTTACATCTTTAAAATTACTGTGCTCTGATGCTTCGTCTCGCATTACACTGAAAGTGGAAAGGTAATAAAATATTAACATATAGTGTTTTTTAGTAATGTCATTAGTGTAGTAAACCGTAATGTGCCTTTTTCATGTTAAGCAGTTGTGTGTATGGTAAGCCTTCATTGTTTAGTGTAATTTTTATTAAAAATTTAATGATTTTATTATGTTTGGGAAATCATAATTAGGAAAATTTTGTAAAGTTGGCAGGTATGAATGTTGAAAAATTTCCTAACGTCAACTGTATTCATCACTAGTGTAAAATGATTATGATTTCCTAAAGTTGGCAGGTATGAATGTTGAAAAATTTCCTAACATCAACTGTATTCATCACTAGTGTAAAATGTGTAATATGATTTTATGTTACTTCATTTATTACATATTCACGTAAATAAACGTATTATTTAGTGGCCCGATGGGAAAACTAATTGAATAGCCCTGCTTTAGGGAGAACCAAGTGTGTATCTGTGTGAGAACTAGAGTCCATGCCTCATCAGAAGTTGAACGTGGTGTCATGTGATGAATGCGACACACCACATCCAGTAAGTCACCTCACATTCAGTACTGCATCCTCTTTATGAAACTGAAATTACTGATGTTGGCGTGGTAGGAAACAGTTTAGAAGTTGTAGCAACTAGTTTAAGAAGTTGGATTGGGGTTAAAGGGAAATTTAAATAACATTCTGGTAAGATGACCCGTCAGTCCGATGCTTACTTTTTTAATATAACTTTTAGAGCTGTGTTTTAAATATGAACTACTCTTGTTGTTTGCAAATAAGTAACATACCAACAGTGCTATTACAGGTAGCATTAATGAGGTAACTTCAAATGTTTGTTGCATAGTTTCATAATGGCTGGAATATTACTATTTGTATTACTTACTCTTATCTGTGGAACTAGTGAACCAGTTTGAATCCAGCATGGTATGTCGGCATTTATTGTGCGCATTGAATACCCTAATTGACATCTCGAGTGTGCTATGCTGAAAGATATCACCTGAAATTCAAACTTAAATGTCGTGTCAGTAACTTTTCAAACAATTCCAAGAACATTTTGCGCTCAAACTATAAAGTGCGTCACCTAAAATTTTTATGGAAATAGTTTCTTGTTTTGAAAATGTCTGTGTTGTTTTTGTCGTGATGTATCGCATATCTTTGCTACAATTTTACGTATTCCAATAAATTAGCTGTGCTGAAGCGTATTGTGTGGGGAGGAATTATCGTAGACTCCCCTTGGAGGTTATGCTGTAACAACAGCATAACGATGAGACAGTATTTCTGAATCGTTGTTTTAACTGTTTTGTCAAAATGCACTTTCATTACAGTTTCTTCCAGGTAATTTTGTCTGTATTTGATGTACCTGCACCAGAATTGATGTGATGAACTGTTCCTCACGCACAGGTAACATGGCTGCTTTCGATATGGGAAATCCGAAGTCTGTGGTGTCCCCTGGAGGAGTGGGTTTTGACATCAACTGCGGAGTTAGGCTCCTGAGGACAAATCTGCACGAGAAGGATGTTTTGCCAGTTAAAGTAAGTGCCATCAATCACATTGTCGTTAAAAGTTGTGTACAATATGTGTTTATTGCCTACACCTAGCATTAACAGCAGGTGTTAATTTACTCTCTACCATCTGACTTGCCTGATGCATTTTCGTGCCATGTTGGTTTGCAGTATAAAAGATGTCTGAAACAATTACCAGCAGCAAAGATTGTGGCAACAAATACATATCACCATAACGTAAATGCCTTGTAAATTTTTCTCTTAGAACTGCAACCCAACAATCTCAAAATATGCACCCTTATCTTTTAATGTTCTTTGGTGTTTAAAAAATCTATAACTGATATTTTCTTAGTCTTTAGTGTATTAGTGTTGTCATGTCAAACAGCGTATCCTAAAAAATGGTAATAACCAAATCATAACTTTTGCTAATCTTGAGAGTTTTTCCTATTTGCATAAATTGTCAGGTATATTCCACCCAGTGCAGTAGTAATGTCAAGGTCACCGTTGCGTTTGAACATTTTCAACCTACAAATTTTTTGTAATGTAACACACTTTATGGCTGTTCAAAACAAGGAAAGGAAACCATGGCTTACAACTCGTGCTATGCAGTCTATTTTGTGACTGAAATTATTTAGCACTTAACAGAATTGACCAACACACCGCACAGATGAACAACATGCATGAATCTGGCATATTGAGTTAGTTCTGAGAATTATTTTTACAAAAGACACGGTTCAAAGTTTATGGGACAAAAAAGTGACTATGTACACCCACCATCTTTCTAGTGTATTGTTGCTGTCTGTTTCCATGTTAACATTTGGTCACGAAACATCCACTTTGAGTCTGAGCAATGGACACAGCTGGCGACGTCACAAGTCCTTGAGCAATACAGATATGATTGGAAAGCTTTGGGCATCTCTTAACATCTGGGTCGTGAGAGCCGATGAGGGTGAAGCAAGATGAGTATAGAACAATGCCGAAAAGCAAGGGTGGGGGAAATTGGAGAATCCCGAGAAAACCAGCCAACCAGCAGCATCGTCTGGCACGATTCCCACATGCGAGTATAGGCACGAGCCACTTGCATTATTCCATCTGCACCAGGGGAGGTCTTCACCACGTGACCAAGTCACCGGCAGGAAGGTGACAACGTTAAAATCTTATGGCTGCGACGAGGGGAGTCATCACTCTGAAAGAGAGAAATAAGTAGAATAGTATAAGTAAAAAATTGAACTAATTTAAATGTAATAACTTAAAAGAATTTTAACACAAGACAAGATGGTAAAAACTTTCTGCAAAATATATTAGGCCTACCCATTCCTGCTAAAAATAACAGCAGAATGTTCATCAATGTACAAGAACACCAAACACAATTGAAATCATCACATTTTCTTGCAAATTTGTAAATTAGATGGACATTATAAATGGTAACATTTCTCGCAATTTATTGATTACAAAATTATTAAAAACATTTTATCCTTCAAAGTGCACATTACTGAGAATGGCAATATTTTCTGCATCAAGACAATTTTGTTGGTCGCCAAGGAAAGAGCTATATTCATAGAAAAAATCGTTAAGTCTGCATTTGCTCGGGGAAGCCACGCTCATCTCAATGCACTCTTAGGAAATTCAGAGTGGTTGGTTGAGAGAGACATTAAAATTGAAATCGAGTCCATAGGCAAACCTACTCTGCTCTCCCACTTTTTGTTTCACCAAGAACTGAAGTTCCTTCAAATTTTTTGCAAGTTCTTCAGACACATTTACAATTAAAATCTCTACTGGATCAAGAACACCAGTTGGTTAAACTCTTGTGCTGCAGAATCACTTGACCTGAATGACAGCAGTTTTGTTGATGCATTTGAAGTAGCTGTTGACAAGCTGACTTATACTTGAGCTATGGTAATGTCTTTGGCACAGGCTTCTAATGTCAGTATAATTTCCTTACCGGAATTCCCATCTTCTGCAAGCGGCACTACTTGCTCCACTTTGCAAAGTCTTTAACAGAGAATTGTACTGCTTTGGCATGCTGATCCTTCCAGCAACCTAATAAGTTTGATGCTATCCTTAGCAGTCTCTTTTACGAATGTGGTCTGCATCTTCGAAGTATCTGTTCTTGTGGTGCATTGGCGAAGTACTGAACACTTGCCTTGTTGACAGATGAAATGTCATCAGTTCTCATGAGCTCAACAATGGTGTGTATGTTGTCCGATATGTAGGACACGTTGACTCCTACCGAGATGATTATCTGGCGAATACTGTCATAGGGAAAATATGAATATATTTACCATCATGTTTTCTGTCCAGGGATTGCCTGAACAGATGTTTGTTTTCTGGTATTTAGGAAAGCACTTTCCACTTTGGAAGCCACAGTCTGAAGTTATGCTACAGGTTTTTACTTACTTACTTACTTACTATCTAGAATGTTCGGTACTAGGTTAAGCTTGTGAGCCCAGCTTTGTATCACAATAACATGATCATCCATGGCTTAGAAAGTAGTAATGAGTGTGTGAGGTTAAATTTTGCTCTCTAGAACAGATGAGGGTGACAATGATGATGACTACAGTCGGTTCACGACTGGAAGAAACTTTTTAAAATCAACCTTTGAAAAAACACCCTAGCCGTTAGCGACATGCATATAACATTACAAACAGCGGCGAGCGAGGATACAGTTATGCCTTTAGGTTGCCAGCACAAAGAGAGGAAATAGTTCCAAAGTTTCAACGTAATTGTTAATTTACCGCCTACAAATGGGTGTCGAAAAGAATTGTATCTTATTATGCCAATTATTAATGACGTGATGCTAACATATTTATATTTCAACGTTTCTTGCATAGTCACATGATTATGATCAAGGTTAAAGTAACGCGGCCATTTGTTTACTAACCTTCGTAGTCCTTGTGTTGTTGACACACGTGCCAGAGAATTTGTGCGATTATCTCGTTTAACCTATAATAATTCATTTATTTGTCGTGCACGTGTCTTTCCTTTGCCACTCTATTCTAACGTTGCAGTATTTGAACATAAGAATTGTTTTCACATTGTCGAAGACGTAGAATCCTTCACTCGCAAACTCTGCCGTCCTGTCGAAAACCGTCACAACCATTTTTAAATAACGTTTTACAATTGCGCGAAACATCCGACTCAACCACCACGCCATTTTAACGTCTGTAGCAATTTCGATCAATACTGAAGATCTTGACTTTGATGTATGGGAATTTATCGAAAGTCACTAACAATCGATTGTAAATAGACAACAACTATCGATTCATCAAAATACTTGCATTTTGGGTTTATAGAATGAAATGTTTTTTCGCTGGCATCGCATATTCTTTTGTGTGAAATTATCAAGATTAAAAACTTGACGCTTGTGGAATATCCATTAATAATATATACATGACTTTTATAATGGGTACGTGCATGTACGAACACATGTACACACACACACACACAGTGGAATGTAAACATTGCCATGTGACTGCCACATGGCAGTCTCATGGCAATGTTTGTTTATCTTTGGCAGAAGGATACGAAATGGGCTGGAAAGTAAATCTTTAGCAGGGCTTCAAGAAAGTCTCTTCCAGTCGTGGACAGACTATAGATAAACCTGTTTTTTGCAGCATGTGAAATAGCGAAATAAACACGAAGTACACAGTTTCTCATGTAAAATGACACACCTGAAAAGTAACAAAACACACGAAAAAGTATGCAAAAAATACATTTTCTTTGAGAATCCTCATGTTTAAGACATTAATTCGATAAATTGTTTCAAAATGTAGTTGGGATCGAATATACACTTCCGCTGAAACGATATCGCCAACTAGCATCTACTCCTACGGGATATCGCCATGTTTTTGGAAATAAACTGATCTCGGTGACTTTCTAAAATAAACTAATTTTGTTTGCATTTCGTCCTGTTTTACTTTTCATCATATAATTAATATAACCTCGTTGGTAGTATACAAATGCGATAAATAGAAAATTACAGAACAGTTATCTATAAAATGGTAATAAAATAATTTTCCTTTGCCACTACGTGCTGGCCGCACGTTTATGCGGCAAAGGTACACAGTACGCTCCATAGATTAGTATATCTACGGTATTACAAAATGGTTTTGTTACATTTTATGTAAACTTGTTTTTAAAATTATCCATGTTATGTGACGAAAAGTTGTTGTTTTTGGTGCTGTTTTATTTTTGTACTGTTACGCCAGTCTCTGAGCAGCATGCACAACATAATGCAAAAACCGGAAAACAGTATAGTTTTTGTCTGGCACATCCATCATAAAACAACTCAAAGTTCTTCACTTTGGGATGCAGAACATTCCCCTTTTTTTGTACTGTATACCAATGACATACCTCCTTTTTTTTTTTGTGTTGTACACCAAATCTTTGACATGTTGTAGGTATGGAACTATCATTCTTTTTGTTGTGGATGATAGTGTATGGTTTTCTACTCCATTCAAAGTATAAAGCAGAACCTTTAACTCATTTTGCACACATTTATGATGTTCCCCCTTTTGCAGTGGACTCTTCATATAGATGTATATTTAACTATTCAACTTTTGTCATTGATATTCTATTACTTCACTGTAAGGGTCCATTGTAGTCCATAATTGATCAAACTAAAAGGAATAAACAATTTTAATATACACAGTTTCTCATGGGAGAGAAAACTAACAACTGCATAATCTATTTTTAGAGTGTAGTATACATATTGTAGTTTGTGTTGCTCTAGTATAACTGATATGCCACATATGTAATAGTTCCTACACATATGTAATTTGTGTACTGCATAGGAGCAGCTAGCTCAAAGTATGTTTGACCACATCCCTGTTGGCGTTGGTTCCAAAGGAATCATTCCAATGAATGCCAAAGATCTGGAGGAAGCACTAGAAATGGGAATGGACTGGTCGTTACGTGAAGGTATGCAACTTGCTCATTCTTAGCTAATCCAAACAAAACTGATTTAAGTACCTAACAGCAAAAGTATTAAATAGTTGTAATACAGATTCTCTTACATGCCTTCTTTAATTAATGCTATTTTCCTTTACAAGAGGACTTGTTGATTACTGTAATTTAAAGTTATTTGAAAATTAACCATAGTTCATGGCTAGTATTTCATGATCATCAGTCATGCAAGGAAAAATTATATTTATAATTAACTTAACAACTAACTGTGTAATTAATGGTATGATACTTAATTTTTTAAATTTAAAAACTTTATTGTGGGGATATTTTTTTTTTTGAAACTAAGGAGTTTGCCGTCATTAATAGTGCACACATCCTGTTAAGTTTTTATATGCACTTTTGCTATCTCCAATTCAGGAGCTATGTTCGTATGTATGTAGCAACGTTCTTCCATCAGCGGTATAGCTACTCCTAAACATGTCGCACAAGATCAACCTGAAAGGTGATTACCAGATGTGGTCATATATAAGTCATCACATGCGTGTGTGCGAGAAGAGCTGTGTTGGGTGTTGCCAGGCTACATCTGGGCGGAAGACAAGGAGCACTGCGAGGAGTACGGGCGCATGCTGAACGCAGACCCGTCCAAAGTGAGCATGCGAGCGAAGAAGCGGGGACTGCCGCAGCTCGGGACGCTGGGCGCCGGCAACCACTACGCTGAAATACAGGTGGTCGACGAGATCTACGACAAGTGGGCGGCCAGCAAGATGGGGATCGAGGGACCGGGGCAGATATGCGTCATGATCCACTCCGGGAGCCGGGGGTTTGGTCACCAGGTTGCCACAGGTTGGATCTCTCTCGTTGATATTTTTTGTTATGATTAAATACATAGTGGTTGTGTTGTTTAGTCAGTCAGTTAACTTGTTTTAAGTCTTCGTGTATAGGCTATCCACGGTAAAGTGAGCACTTTTGGAAGCCCTCTCATTTAGAATAATAGTCAAATATATTTTATTGGAGCCTTAGACGTTAACTTTCGAGTCCGGTGAAATATATACACTGTGTTTATTACTTACGTGGCAATATTTATTTGTGGAAGGTTAACAAATGGCTGGTAGGAAAAAAGTAGCAAGGGCCTCAAAAGTCCTCACTTTACCGTGAACAGCCGATACTTGTTAGCATATATTTTTTATCTATCCCCCACTCCTCTTCCTTTATTCCTTCCCATATATGAAATAGCAGAGAACAGCAACCTATTGCTCGACTTATTGGACAGTCAATGAAAAATTTTAGTGGTGGTTGTAATAACAGATACTGATTGTAGGCATAATGTGACTTTAAGATGTGTCAGGAATAGACCACTGGCTACTAGTTACGATTTTTAAAAGGAGACAGAAAACAAGTATTTGCAGAACAGCACTCCTTGATAGAAAGAGACCTGCACATGCTTGCGCACACGCACGTTTGCATCAGATGAACACATTTTTCACACACATGCGCTGTGGTGACATTATGCTGCCTGGGCAAGCTTTTTCATTCGGTGAGTTATGGCACAATACAGTCTTTTGAGTGGTGGTTTGCAAACAGTGAACCTAGTGGCCAGGAGGGGAACTAGGGTGAGATGGGAAATTTGAAGTGTGGTGGTGTATCTTATTTTCAAGCAAGGTGGCTGCCTGGATTTGGGGTGATGTATTTGTGGACCAGAAAATGTGTTCATCCAACTCTCTCTCTATCTCTCTCTCTCTCTCTCTCTCTCTCTCTCTCTCTCTCTCTCTCTCTCTCTCTCTCTCTGTGAGCGCATGCGTGCGTGCACGCGCAAGTACAGCCCTGTGGGTATTTGTTTTTTTTTCTTATTTTTAAAATGTAATTGTTACTTTAGTTTTCATGGAATAATATGCCAGATAAACATACGTAGTCTCTGTCTTTCATATCACCATACAGTGCAACCTAAATTTGTGGCTACTGTTTTCTTTTGTTGTATATTGTCAATCCTGCATTCTGTGTGCTTAAAGAGTATTGGCCATGTTGCAAGCTTCAACAGTACTAGCTATGTAGCAAAATAACACAGTGTAGTTATGCAGACTGTGTATTTAAGCCTAGTTAATGTTTTTTGTGTGTTAAGAAAATTTTGCTAATTAGTTTTCCAATTGGATATTTGATATGAAGTTTTAGGTTTCTTATCTTCCAAATTTGTGTGTAGGGTCTTGTGAAAAACCAGTATGGGCTTTATATACTGGTCGTAAAATTCTCTTACGAAGTTTCTGAAGGGACTGAAGAATTTAGGCTTATTAACTAGGAAAACTGCTTAAGAGGGCCAAGTTACTGAGGGGTTTCTAGACCAGGTGCAAAATTATGTAAATTTATTAACCAGAAAATTTTTTTAAAAGGGAACCAACTTGTTTAAAGTTTTTTTACAGTATTATTAGATATACGTAATCATTGAGCATGTTTGGGGATAATGGAACTTTCTCATTTACATTTGTACGATTCTGCATCCAGTTGTAGCAGGGGTAGTTTTTGCTGTGTGATCTTCCCCCTCCTTTTCTGGCCTTTTTCCTGGTTATATGCTTAGCTCAAGATCCTGATTAGTGGTTTTAAGTAAATAAATTTAAAAGTAAGTATTAGTCTGCTGCCTCATACGAGCAGCGAAGTCAACCAATGCTGTGTGCCAACTGCGTTCCTTGTGGCAGACGCGCTTGTGCAGATGGAGAAGGCAATGAAACGGGACAATATCGAGACGAACGACAGGCAGCTAGCGTGTGCCCACATCATGTCCCCGGAGGGCCAGGACTACCTCAAGTCCATGGCCGCGGCAGCCAACTTTGCCTGGGTCAACCGCAGTTCCATGACCTTCCTCAGCCGACAGGTGTGTGTGTGCCAGCCACGTATTCTTATTAGTTCTCGTGATTTGTGTACTGGCAGTGTCTTACATCATTTAAATGTAAAGTTTAAACTAGTTCAGAAGAAAGAGCTCTTGGCTTTTTGCATTTGAATTTACATCTTTAGGGTTTTGTCGGCTTGCAACTATTGTGCGCTTTAGAGGTCTTGAAACACTTGAACTCCAAGGCGGACATTTGCTCACCTACCACTTGCCTCATTGCCTCTATGCGCAAGGCGCTCAACTCGCATGCGTGCTCTCTATTGGTGACTGGCCTGTACATGACTTTAAGCTTTGACTCTATATCTTTATGACACATTAATATAAAAGCATTATGCATGTCTAGACAACTCTTAAGTTTTTATATAGAACATTTAGCATCTAAAACTGATTCAGAAAACACCCGTTTGTCTTTTTCATACCCAAGAAGTAAACCCTGTAGCTGAAAGGGGAACTTTTAAACTTATCTTTGTACGTAAAACATTTCTTAATTTCTTTTCAAGTTTAGACACTGCTACAAAATAGCCATTTGTTTTTTAATCGTGTGTTTTCTACCAAACCCCTGCAACACATTCAACTTACCAGCCGGGCAGAGTCCTTATGAAGTGATTTGTAAAATCTGGAATTGCCTTACCACTAAGAATAAGCTTTTATTTACTTTGCATTTATAGATTGAACCAAATACAACAGAAACAGAAGAGAGATGGTCTGTTAACATAATCTTAAAAAATAATCTTTAGAACATAAACGTATTATAGATGTTCTACTAACCTCATCTTAAAAAATATGTTTACAAATTTTTTAATGAGTTATGTTAATTTAGTTTACATGTGTAATTTGATTTTTGATGCAGAAAATATGATACATTACCCATCCATGGTTCATTGCAGTAGTCCTTATTCACAATTTTTTTTAGAAATTAAATGTACAAACACATTTTTTTCATTATCGTTAGGCAAATCAGGATGGAGGAAACATTTGTGTTCATCCCAACTGCTTATTAATGTACCCTGGTATAACACCTGGTACTGGTTAAAACTTGTTAAAAACCAATTTACTGTACTATTAATACATTTGCAGGCGTTTGCGAAGCAGTTCCATCTAACGCCAGATGACTTGGATATGCACGTTATATACGATGTATCTCATAACATTGCCAAGATAGAGGAACATATAGTGGACGGGAAGCAGAAGACTCTGTTAGTTCACAGAAAGGTAAGACTTTTTCCCTCAATCTCAACAATTATATTCCTTTATGTTTATTTAATAATGTTTTGTTTTATTCACATAAGTGGTATACACCAAATACTGTACTTTATTGCATTATCGTCACACATTTTACGCTAAAATTCTATTTGAAAACTACCGGTGCAGCCATTTTGTGAATATGTGGTTGGTGTTCTGTAGTAAAGTCCCTCAGTAGTGGCTGTGGAATTTAAGTTCCTTATTAATAAAGGAAGTGGCTATACCGTAAGTTTCAAGCCTAGGTTACTAATTGGAAATTCACTACAGTAAAACTGTAAGTAGGAACTGGGTGGCGACTGCCATGAATCCTGTAACAGTTGCCATTCTTAATGTTAAGAGTTAAGGAAATAGATTATTAAATAATTTTTCCACAACAGAGTTACCAGTATGCTATGTCTAAGAATATTTAAGATGCTGGTTTGGTGCTTTCCTTAATAATGCGAGGTTCAGTTTTGAGCAGCATTGCCATAGTACCAGTACTTATGAGCAAGTACGCGTGTGCTGTTTAAGGTTTGCTGCTTAGAAAATAGCTGCTTGAAAATGTTACTATAACTCTCAAACATAGTTTGTTCTGTTTATTTCATCAAGGTCAGAAATGAGGAATAATATTTAAGAAACTTTGGTTACTAAATTCCCTGGGGAAGTCCAGTGCCACTTTTGTATGAAGCCAATTGCAATGAAGATAATTCTGCACTGTTCGAGTACAGTTGTTGGGACATGAATAGATAGTGTTGTGGCAAACTTCTAACTACTTTCTGTATTTTGTATTTCCCAAAATAATGTGTGCATATTCTGAAGGGAATAAGTATGGTTTTTTTCTTATTTGGTAGAGGTGTGTAATTGATTGTAGGGCTCGACCCGAGCATTCCCACCTCACCACCCGCTGATCCCGGTGGACTACCAGCTGACAGGCCAGCCTGTGCTGATTGGAGGGACCATGGGGACATGCAGCTACGTCCTCACTGGCACTGAACAAGGCATGCAGGAGACATTCGGTTCAACGTGTCATGGCGCGGTAAGTGTCGCTACGTTGGTCGTCTGTGATCATGTAGCAACTTGGTAGTTCCACCTTCTTCTCATTTTAATAGTCTACCACCAACATGTTTTCGTAAGTAAAATGAACTTGGGAACATATTTCTTCACAGTTGACTTGGAAAATCAGTGCACTGCAAACTGTTAGATGTGCAGCCTCTGGTAAGGCTTTTTAGTTACTGTATAGAGAGAGATGATTAGGAGGGGTAGGTAACTAGTGTCCATAGATTACAGTCAACTCGCGATTGTGTGACCCTGAAAATAGCGACCCTTTTCTCAGGAACCATGAGGAATTCGATTGAAAATTAATAGAAAATTTGAGGGAAATGGGCAAAAAAAAAAAGTTTGTTGCATTTATTATGTCCACAAATGGTTGAGATTCTATTCTCAAGCACTGTATTACAGTAGAATGTCGTAATTCAAACTCGCTTAATTCGAAATGCTGTGTAAATCAGAGTTGTTGTTGGTTCCCGAACATTAGAATGGCATTTTACATGCTTTGGAATTTGGTTAATTCAAAATTCTGCTCAATATGTAATTCAAAGTAAAATTCCCTTAAATTGTATGTAAAATTCAAATAATTTATAAACGAAGCATTGATTATATTTTTGCTGTGTAAGAAAGTAAGCAGCTGTCTTACGTGCATCAGGCTGTTGGCGGTTGCCTTGCGTGTGCAGGCGGCTAGGTAGTGGCTGTGTCGAACGACAGTCGGCACTCCTCCCCCCTCCGGCAGTCCGCAGACAAAGAACTCTTCCCAGTGTGCCCTTTCCTTTCTGAAAACATGAAGGCCATGAAGAGAATGCCAGTGGCTGGGGTGGGCGGCTTCCATTTTTTATTTGCCTTCTCTTTTATGGCGTGGCATGCTGGAATGTGAATCCACTCATCCCCGAAAAAGAAAAGTCAAATTGCTGAGAGGAAAGCTGCTGTTTGGTTTCCATTTTCTTATGCCTTTTTGCCTGTGTTGCTGAAGCGCTGTAGGGAAACACTTGCAATAGAGATGTAGAAAAGGACAAAAATAGTGATCGCTCGCAGTTTGTGCTTCAGGGGTAGGATGGAGGGGCGACCAGAAGGGGTTGTCGAGAGATAGAGAAGGGAAAGGAGTGATGACGAAAGAGAGAAAAATGAGAGGGATAACGGATAGTTCCACTTCATTTTATCATCCTTCAAGTATCCCCCGGCATCTTTACGACTTACTGTTAAGGCATTCTAACTGAAAAATCAAGCTTCAGTTATTGATGGCTGAATAACATGATGCGATAACATCTGGTCACAGGTAACTAACGCCTGGAGTGTGTGTTAGACGGTATCAGAGAAAATATGGCTCAACCACCACTGTCAGTTGGGTTTTTGTGTAGTTATTTCATGCACGTGGTTGCCATCTGTCTTTTTTTTTGTGCCACCTTCCCCCTTCCGTGGTTGGCGGACAGTGACAGGAAGTGGGTGACAAGCGAAAGAGGGAGAGAAGGCTTGCATCGGAATGATTAATGATTAATTTATCTTTTTGGAAGACATCTCAAACTCTCAGCAGAAATTTTCAACTATATACTGCTTTATATATTTCTGTGGTGCTAGCTTACGAACGACATTCGCAAAACTTTTCACTATTAATGTATCAATTCTTAAAAACATTTTTTTTTACTTTCAAGTATGATTAGTGTAACTCAATCATTTAAGTTAATCAGCTTTTCTATAAATTCATTTTAAAGGCAATAACACAAAATTGGGGTAAAAGAAAACTTTTCTTACTGCTCGCTATGTGATACGTAGCATGGCAGTGAACAAGCAGAGCAGCCGCCCTGCTGCCAGCGCCTGAAGTTTTGATCGCAGGGTGTGCGCGCAGTGTGCCTCCCAAATGCGTCGTATATACACACAACCTTGTCCGCCCTGCCTGTTCCCGTCCTTGCACACGACTCCGAGAGAAGCACTTGTCACATCATCCACCCTTCTTACACCCCAATGTCGCGGGATACACGTAATGCAACTTTAATAATGATAACATATTTTTGGTAGCCTAGCGGCTGACTTGCAACCTTAACTAACGTGTTTTGGTTGATAATTAGTAATCGTTTCATAATCTCTGAATTTCCAGCAGAAATCCATTGTAAATGGAATATGAAATTGTTAAAAGCTACACGGCATACAATGTTCACATAATTTTTGTCGATCAGGTAGGTCTTGTATACAGNAGGCCTCATGGTACCTCAGAATCAGCTCACAAATTCGTCTCTGACCGATTTTGACTCCCCAAAATCACAAAAATTGCATTAAAATAGAATTTTTAAGTGTTAAGTTGGCTTTAATCGTCTCTAACCACAAAAATGTCATGTTTTTAAAAGGAAATATTAATTTATTTTAATAGACAAGACATCTTCGGAATCCTTTATACACAAGAGGACGTTACGAACTCCCCATGTCTGAAAAAGAATATAAACTTTGGGTGTCGAGTCACTTTAACAAATTCGAAGTGCTTCTTGAGGGACAATCAGACAGTGCATAATGAAATATTATGGTTGTTCCATATGAAATCATAATTAAAACAAAAAATGGAAACTGCACCATTTTTTTTTATAAAAATTTGGTTTTATGTTACCTTACCCTCAAGGTGAAAGAAAAACATTAATCTAGATTTTTACCTACAAGTGGATGATGGCAGCCATCAGCATTGAGGGGACTCTTTTACCCCACTTCATACCCGACCCTGCTTCAAAAAGTTGCATTTAAGAGATCTGATATTTTGTGTGCTTAGTGTCTAGAACAGTGTGCAACATCAAAGTTATCGGGGTTGAAGACTTCCTTCCTAGAAAAAAAAAACTCTCCAACTTGGGAAAAATTAAAATTGGCTATTTTCGAAGCGAAAAACGGCTATGCACTTACGAGGTTGCATTGTAATTTTGCATGAGGGGAATTAGACTCTTAACCTAATGAGTATGGAGAAAAAAAGGTACATCTAAAAATGATATAGGCAGACTTTTTTTTTAACAGTTTCTTGGGAACTTACAAAATAAACTCCTGTATAAGTATGGGAAAATGAGGAATCTTTTAAGATGCTTCGAGGTTCTATTATATTTTATGAAATTTTGCGTTGTATTGATACATGTGTATAAGTTTGTTGTGATAGTAGCCTCATGTTATCAAAATATTTGTTCACAGGGTAGAGCTCTTTCGAGAGCAAAATCTCGCAGGAATCTGGACTATCAGGACGTGCTGAACAAGCTGGAAGAAATGGGTATTTCGATAAGGGTGGCATCGCCCAAACTTGTAATGGAGGAAGCACCAGAGTCGTACAAGAATGTGACGGATGTGGTCGACACTTGTCATGCGGCGGGCATAAGCAAGAAGTGCATCAAGTTGAGGCCTATTGCTGTTATTAAAGGCTGATGCGAATGTGAGACCGTTGTTGGACTGGACTGTGTAACACTTAACACTTAATGTCGTTCCTTCCCCGAATAAGATATGTAATCTCTGTAACAAAAACTGAATTTCTGTCTCGTAACAGCACCACTAAAACTCTGATTTCATAAAGCATAAACTCTAAAGCAGCTATTTGGTGCCAAATTATGGATAGTTTTTGTATCTGCTGAAATATTATGGATCTACTCAAATTAAATTTCCTTAACTTCTATCGTTTCTTAGTATTCATATTGTATTTGATTTGTCACTAAGAAAGTGAACTTGTGTTGTAATTATTTGCCATTGGTTTGGTATGTAATTTTCCATGCTTTGAAAGGAATTTTCAAGTAAATTAATTTTTATGAATTCAATTTACAGCTGAAATAATTTATTTCCATGCTACAGTAATTTTTTTAATTAGTGAGTGGTGACAGTAAAAATAGTCTGGTTACATTATGAAAGTATTCACAGGGCGGAACTCGTGGATAGACATAACGCGCACAGAAGTCGGACAAACACATTTTCTACGTGGATGCATGGTCGCCATGCCAGGATAAGCAGGAAATAACGGTGAGAATACCGAGAAAAACAGACACTGGGAATGGACACGAGGTGGCAGAAAAACAACAGGTAAACAATAAAATATGGCGAGAATAGGTGGCTACGTTACTAATTACGTTATAAAAAGGAGACA
>NQII01002125.1:222444-265572 GCA_002778355.1 Clitarchus hookeri | reverse complement strand
CGAGAGAGAGAGTCGGACAAACACATTTTCCACGCGAATGCTTGGATGCGAATGCGTGGACACGCATCTGGGTGGAAAATTTGTTTGTCCCACTTTTGTGTTAGTGTGTGCTCTGCGAGTACTCGTGTATTCTGTCTCCTTTTTTATAATGTACCTAATTAGTAGCCTAGTGGACTATTCCCACCATATCTTAGTAAATATTGTCAGTTTCATTTATATTATATTGCCTGCTGTGGGCGCGACAGTTGCCAGTGTCAAAATGTACTGAGAATATTTGGTTGTGCAGGTAGAAGACTGTGCGCTATGTTGATGTATGACTCGCATCTACATATTTTGGAAATTTAGAACAGTATTATGGTTAGGAATTTTCGGCAGTATATTGTAAATGGCACTTTTGTTGGTGTCACAACTGTGGTGCTGCTATTAATGCAAATTAGTAAAATTATGATAGTGATTATTTAAAATTATTGACAATTTTCTGAAATTACCATACTCTGTTAACATACTCTCAGGCATTATTTTCATGTTGTGATGTTGACCCAGTTTGCACGTTCAGTGATAAAAAAAAGAGAAGACCTATTTATATTTTCGCCAGCTAAGAAATTTTAAATTAATTTTTTTTATAGAAAGTGGTGTCCAAAATTTTGTACAAGACATGCGTTTTGTTGTATTATGAGCCACGTAAGAAAATATCCAGAAAATTAATAATAGACTGAATTGTAATCAAAAACTTAACAATGCAGGTTAAACTAAAATAGTGCGGCATCCTTCTATTTGAATAATTTAAAATTTTGAGAATTGACAATCCCCATTACAGATACGTATTACTTTGTTTTTGCATCCAATTTTTGTAAGTGGCTTCGTAAACGGTGATATTTGTATCTGTGCTGTGACGCGGGGTTTTTGCTTTTATTTTGATTTTAACTCGTCACGTGCGGCAACACGACCACCCAAACGGGGTCTCGAACCCGGAGTCTGCTTGCCCGAGAGCCGACAGGCATTTTCCCAACCTGTGACAACCAAGGAAACTGCGGACGAGCCTCAACTACCCATTATGCCAGACGCACACATAAAGTAAAAGCATCGTATACCGCCTGCACAAGGAGAAAATTACCCCACATCATTCCTTCCCAAACAGAGTGCAGCAAGGGCTGCGCTGGCCACGAAGGGAGGGGCAACCCCACCAAAGATGCCCGAACTGAAGGAAGCCGAAAGGGAGCACCAGCAAGTTGTACATAAGGCTAGGTACGCCCCTCAAAACGCCAGTTGTCTTGTACGCTCAGCAGCTCGCTTACCACAGCCGTGATAGAGCTCTCTGCTACCGTTTTTCTCACAAAGAACCAACAGCCTAGAAGTCTTCCTGACCAGCTTCCAGCTAACGCTTAAGAAGTCTTCAACCTCCCCTACACCACACTCACCACTTTGGTATTGACACCCGAGTCCCTTTAGGAAACCATGTCAACAGTTAGGGTCCAAGTTGTTTTCACTACTACCTAATTAGTTTTCTCTAGTTTCTTTTGACAACAGGTCCCCTTCACCTATTTTAATGTATCTTCCGCCGGTTGCCTGGGAATACAGGTCACCAGGTTTATTCTACTTTGAAAAAAAAAAGTTCAAGTCTAACCACTGCATTCTTATGCTAGAGTGAACATTGACCTTTCTTTACCTTGTAAGCGCCATCCCTTCAAACAAGAGGCAGGTGGCAGCGGCTTTTAATCTGATTTCCGTAACAAGTGTTAAGACTGCAGACTTCCCTTACCGGGCGGCACGTACGTTGAAAACACCACACCTTCGCCGGCCACCCATACTGTGGACCAATTGCTTAAAGGTGCTGGGTGCATATGAACGGTAGAGCCTCCTACTAGGTGCACTCTGCAGGAAGCGAGTAGGCCACCCAGTCAGCTAACTCACTATCCGCCCCGGGAGATTCACCGGTTGGAGTGACGGGACTGATGCTGCGTGACCCGATCGCCTCTGGAAACATTTTAGGTAGGGAAACTGTTGCCTGCCTCTGTTTCGTCGAGGTGGACCGTTAGTATCTAACCCCATGTCATTCACCCATAGAGGAGGCATAAAGTGGAGCGATACGAAGGCAGCTAATCAGTTGCTAAATAACCCCTCCCAATCAGCCTTCAGCTACACCTCCCGTCAGGAACAAGCTCAGGCTGCCCGTAGACTACTGGGGCCTCACCCCACAGTCACTCCTAGAACCCTGTTCGAGCTGCCCCAGAAGATCGCCTTGAGAGCCGCACCCCTTCGTCATCTGACTTTGCGTGGTCCTGCCTGTGGCCTTAGGCATCGCCAATGTCGCCCTATGACCGCTTACACCAGCTACTGCCTCCAGCAACCAGACGGCCTGAGTACCTCCAAGGACCACCTCAACGCCCATCACGCTGCGGGTCGCCCTAGGATGGGGCCCCGGACATCGACACCGAGTATATTCCCATTTCAATGGGTTTTATTTAATGCGGGGGCGATTTAATATATCCTTCGGTTGGGTTAAAGTCTCCAGGCATCCACCTTATCATGTGAGACGTAATGTTGGTTTGGGTAACAGCAGTTCAGGGTTGCATTACTTGTAGGCACGTGGCACGCATGTGATGATGCGTAGTTGCAGCAAAAAAGTAGTCTATATATGTGTCACGCATCATGTTTAACATAAAATGCAGTTATGGATTTTGAAGTTTTTTAATCCTGCAAGAATTTGATTACAGGTGTGTTAATGAGAATTCCACCAGCAGAAATAAAAATATTATAATGTTCTACGTAAACCACTTTTTGTCCAAGATATATGCATTACATGGCATGACATGGGGAAAAGGACGCGCGACGCGTAACTGTAGTAGTATTTCTTTTCCGAGTACGCATCATCACATGCAATGTCGTGTAACAAAGGGAGACGCGAGTCGCAACCCCGCTATCATCCAGACCCGATGGGCATCTAAAGGGACATAAGAAACAAGATAGGACTGAGATGAATACCAAATACTAGTTATCCCGAGCACACATGCATAATAATTGCCTGCGAAATGAGACGCCAAGCAAAGAAACACTAGTGAGTTGCCCTAATTGAGTGCCAGATACTTGCCTGCAATACAAGGAAAACTACACCCCAGCCTTTTGCAATTGCTGCACCCGTACCCACCCAAGCCGCGCCTGCGAGGAAGAGAGAGGCTGCGCCTGAAGACAACTCTGGCAGACGTGGCCCGAAGCACCCTAGGTTAGATGTACAAAAGGCGGTGCACCCCCGAGGAACGAGAGTTCATTCTGGCAGCACAACTTGTGCTGAAGGTCCCTGCTCACCCTCCTCTCGAGGAACTCTGCTTGCAGTGTGATCAGACACCTTCCAGTGATGCTGCCAGCCAGCCCTGAAGAGTAAACCAGTGCCCCAACCTTTGACATCGAACCACCACTCATTTTACTTGCACATTAGTGGTACTCCAAATCCCTTGAGGACCTACAGCATACCTTTAGTTTAGGACTTTAGTTCTTTTATCTGTATAACCTAGTTTTTGCTCTTTTAGTCAGAAAGGTACCTTCACATAACTTCCGAGGCAGTTGAGAGATTGACGAGTCCAGGAGATAATATGGGCCACCGTGTATATTCTTGCCAGAATAAATACATCACGTTTTAACCTCTGTGAATGGTTTCTAGGGTAAACATTGTAACCTTTCACAAACTCTGGTGAGGCCATGGTGGCCGAGCGGTTTGACTGCTCGCCTCCCACCAAGGTGAACCGGGGTCAATCTCCGGCTGGGGGTCTCCCAGATTTTTGCAAGTGGGAATAGTGCCGAACGATGCTGCTGGTCGGCGGGTATTTTCAGGGATTTCCCATTTCCCTCACAGTTGCATTCCGGTGCTGCTCCATTCTCACATCATTTCCCCCTCTCTGGTAAGCGTCACCCCTCAAGGGAGCGGCAGGAGACTGTGGTATTTGATAATCTTTCAGTATCTAGAGTAGTACGACGGACCGCCCCATAACTGAGGACAGCCCATACGCCGAGCACACACACACATTCATAGACCACCCATACTGTGAACAGGGTACTGAACCCCTACTGGAAAGACTACACAACGAAGCTGTAAGGCCACCTCAGTCAGTTAACCCACCCCATCCACCGTGTGTAAATCTGCCAGATGGAGTGACAGACCTGATAAAGCGTGACCTATCACCTCTGGGCACACCTTAGCTGGGTAACCGTCGCCTGCCTCACCCTTGGGGAAAGTGAACTGTAGTACCTACTTGCCCATGCCGTTCACCCACAGAATGGGTATGCAGTTCAGCGACAGCAAGGCTGCTGTAATCTCAGTTAGCCAACCTCTCCACTGAACCCAGCTTTAACCCCCCTACCCCAGACAGCTGACCAGGCTTCACCTTGCAGCCCCACCCACTGACCTCTTCGGCCCCCTTATCAAGACACCCAGAGCAGCCCATCCCATCATCATCTGCCTCTAACTGGGTCTGCCAGTGGCCCTAGGGATAGCTACAACCCATTCCACGAGACACTAGTGACCAGGCAACGCCAGTCACCTACCCATCCGTACCAGCCCAGCAGCCATTGAAAAGCCAGCACCGGACAGGACTGAAGCCGGCTGCCTCAACATGCACCTCAGCCTTACAGCAGCTGACATCGTCGGCTAGTCAACTCGGGGGTGAGGTTCGCCAAAGGTAAGACAGCGACCGCTTTTACTCAAACCATCAAGAGCTCTCACCTCGCCCTAACAAATTTCCTTTACCCTACCAACGGCATACCCGTCAATCCATTTCCAAGGGACTTATTAAAGCCAAACACCAGCTACTGCAATCTCTCCTCCATTAAGAACTTCTCTCTACTTCAGGTGTCCCTGACCCGACATGCACTGAAATCTTGCTCCCTTACATCTGTGAACCGTAGATGCACAGCCATCAAGTATCAAATTGACGAAAGGAGTGATCTCTAACAGTTGTGTTAATTACTACAATTAATAGGTTGGTATTTTGTTATAGTGGATTTTCAAATTATATACAAGGATCTTACATTTGCAGATATTGTCAGTATTTAATCTGAGAGAGTAGTGTTCTTTGCAAATGTATTATCACTCACATTAGCTGTTGTGCACTTGCTCACTCCCTCTCCCAATCCCCCCCTCTCTCCCTCTCCCTCACCCCCCTCACACACAATTACACATACAACAAATTAGTACAGTAAACTCTTGATTCTAGGACCCCTGAAATAGCAGCCCTCTCTAAAATAACCCTTTTTTGGGGAACCATGAAAAATAATTTAATTGAAAAGGTTTTTCTAATAAAGACTCCTTCGAAATAACATTCCTTTTTCTAGGAACTATGGAAGGTCTTAGAATCGAGAGTTTACTTTACGCTATTGAAACATTTTGACATTCCAGCCGCCTTGAATTGCTGCATTCCAACTTTCAGTAGGTATTGGGCAAAACGTAACTGTTGGGTGTTTTGAGTGTTCAGGTGGCAGTGTGCACCGTGTCCACTATGCTTACACCCTCACTTCCATGCCGAAGCTGCACGATACATCTCAATTGCCACTGAAGACGTGGTGTGTGACGGCTATGTTTTCAATTTACGTCTCGTGGAAACAAGGATTCTTTAGGTGTCGCAAACGGTGGGTGAAGTTCTTCACCTGGAGGGTGATTGCAATATTTTTCTGTTTGTCCTGATGGGGCCCCTAGGAAGATTCAGTCTCATTGGTTGCAGATAAAAGACAGTCTACACTTGAGGTGAGGCCTCTTAGTGTTTAGGATGGTGGTAACCTTATCTTCACTTGCCCTTACCACCTTCCTGGTTACGAGACGATCTGCTGCATAGGAGACCCCTCTTCTCAGGGCGGGTGGCCAGGCCAGAGCTGCTGCTTGTTCGGGACACAAGCTGTGAGACGCAGTTTCCTGTTGTCTTTGACTTGGCGAGTAGGCGGTTGGTCCTCCCAGGACACAGGCTCGCTTGGGCGTGCTGTAACGGTTGGAGGCGAAGGATCTACTGTCTGTGGGTTCTGCCCAGTCAGTTCCAAGTGCTGCTTGCCATCCCAGGCAGAGGTGAGTGACGAAAGGGAGCTCCTTCCCTGGGGTTCGAATCAGGGGTCCAAACAACCCTACTGGGTTTATCGATAGGTGAGGCCCCGCAGATGTCCTGGCAGCCTGCACCTGCGATTTCAGTATCTGATATAGTATGTTGGGGTTGGGGCGATTATTAAGCAGCTGACCAACAAAGAGAGCTGCAACCTTACACTCGCCTCACTGTGTACCCCTTCTGTGGGTGAACAGCATGAGGTTAGGTGCTACTACGCCCAAGGACGTTGCAGGAGACGGTACCATAACTAGATGTGCTCAGAGGTGGTTGGGTCACTGCTTCGTCAGGCCTGTCACACTTTGCAGTGGATCTATACGCGGTGAATGCAGTGGGTTAACTGACATGTCTGGCCCATCCTCTTCGTCGTGTGGTGTTTCTAGTGCCGTACTCTACCGTACTATGCACTTGGTATTATGCTGTACCTGGTCCGTAGTATGGGTGGCCTGTCAAGGTGTTTGTTTTCTGTTGCGCGAGCTATCCTCTGTTATGGGACAGTCTGTGTTCCTGCTCTAAGATCAGGAAATACATTAGTAACAATACGTTTTTCCCAACTCTCCCCTGAGTGGCAACACTTACAGTGGCGAGGGTAAGCAGTTGAAGAAGGATAGCAAAAATACACCCAAGAAATCACACACAGTGGTTGTATTCGTTTCGTATTTATTCTCGTGAGAATTAATACGGTGGCCCGTACTCTCTCCTATGTTAGACAGTCCCTCGACAATTGATTAACCATATGAAGTTTATTAGAATTGCAGGTGTCAGGATATTAGGGCAAGTTCATATATGTTTACTTGATATTAGCTCTCGACTTGGGGTACACTACGTATACTTAGTGGGCGGGGATACCACTTAGCTGTATTTGACGGTAGGTGAGTTGTCACTGTCTCGCAATGCGGTGCCCAAGATATGTTCTTCAGACATCCGGTGTTGAGGTTGTTGGGCGGCTCTTCGGGTGCTAGAGTTGGTCAGCGGTATTCCTGGAGGATTAGTTGGTAAAGAGCTTCAGCACGACTTGTGTTTTTACATCGCTGCTTCTGGTAATTCCATTCTTAAGTATTATAAACTGTGTGTTTGTGCTCGGGCTCATTATTATTATTTACTTATTTATTTCTCCCCTCATTTCTGATGAGTTCTAGAAGTCCTGCTGGGTCTAAAAATATGTGGTACCATGGCTTGAAGGCTTATTAAACCAGGTGTCCCACATCAAGTGTCGTGATTAATACGACAGATGTGTTCTTAGTTCATGCCTCTCGGTAAACTGGCCTCTCTCTCCTTCTTGTACGCCCTCGTAAGAATGGGAACAGTAAATAAATAGTAGATTTGATAAACGTGAAGTCGCATGCCGTGATGCTCAATTGAGAAAAAATATGTTAGCCTTTACGCACAGTGGGAGTATATCCTTTCACTGAAACCAGCTGATAATGCAGTAACTTTCCACCTACCATTATCAGTCCACACAAGAATGGTACCAATTTTAGGGCGTTGATGGAAAAGGTGCAGGCACTTTGAGACATCCAAATCTTTTTTTGAAAAACACTGTTCATCATGCAAGAGAAGATTGCATAGACTTATCCAGCTTAAAAAAAAAAATTGTCTCCTGCAAGTGGTAGAGGGAGAATGGAATCAACTGAAATACAAAGGATGTCACTTCAGAAGCTTAGCCAAGCAGCTACACTGCCGATTATGAAGAAACAAAGTACCACATGACAACCATGTAAATATGTAAATGGCAAGAGTATGGTCTGGTATGCACAAGATTGCACAATGTTGAATTGCCATTTGCCCGCACACCTGGCAGTGGCACTGCAAGCAATGGTCAGCAGACGTAGATTCTGGCATGTGTTAAAAGCTGCATGACGTGGTCGAGGTGAACCAGGGCTGGTTGAGTGTATAATTGCCCGGCGCCATAACCCAGTGGAGAGTTAGTGATGCGGGTCGTTCGGTCGACGGCCCAGGGAGCCCTGGAGTCCTCCATCAGTTTGCTGATGATGTCACGTACTTACTGTTACACTATTTAGACCTTATGAAGAGAATGCAGGTTGTCTTGCATGCCTGAAATGTACTAGAAAATTGTGGGTGCGTGTCTTGGAGGACAATAATCAACACACATAGAACTTTGTAAGGGTGTTTATTCACTTTGCTTGATTACATGTGAATGATGAAAGAAAACTGACCCAGCAGTTACGGCCTGCCGGTAACCTTAGCGTGAAAATAAGTGTGGTTTCATGCGAATATGCGGTAGCATTAATCTGTCTGGTGAGAGTGCGGGCGGTTCTCCACTTAGTACAGCAAATAAATAAAAGAAATGTTCCAATTAATTAATTAACTAATGCAGTGATGTGATAACAGCCTAAATGTTGGCACTGAGGGGGCTCGCGGAGCAGGCGACCAATGCTGCTGTTCTGGCCCGAGTGCTGAGTCGAACTGGCAGTGACATCGGCTTCCATCACGAGTGACGAGAACCGACGTCAAACGCCGAATGGAAAAACATAATATGAACACTGTGTGATATTATTGCAGTGGTGAAAAATTGTATAAATCAATTGAAATACATTGTTGACATTCCCGTTGATTAACAAATATCTGTTAAGGGTGGTGATGTGAAGTTTACGAGGAGTGTCACCACACTAAATGACATGTTTTAAGGATGGAGGCATTTATTGGCAATCTCCCTTTTGTAAGCATAATAGTTCTTTTATAAATACACTGAAACGTTTTCTTGTGGTAAGTGTCTGTATTTCACTTTCTATGATGTGTTAGAATTTCACTGGCTGCAGTGTTATCAGGTGGCTGTCTCCTGAAGGGATGGACGAATCTACCTGGGTAAAGGGGTGTGGGATGCCATGCTTGATTGCTCTTAATACAATAAAACACACCCCTGACTGTAGCTGTGTATGCGGTGATGGTTTTAAGGTGTTTGTAAAAATGCTGTACACTACTGGGTGACACTTTGGGGCACTTATCATTTCAGCTTCGGCCTACAAGCCGGTTTGATGCCACTTGGTGGTGTGTCACATCGTATGTCGCGGTGCGAGATGCTAGGACGCAACGACTGTGGTCTTGGAGTAAATACCGTTTAGAATCGCCTACCCATTTATTAAGAGAGTTACCTCTTGTAATAAATGAGTAGGGCAGTCTCTTGAGTTACGTACTCCTTGTCGGCAAGAAAGTGCAGGTTTTGTTCTTGCCGACCTACACTATGCACTCTTGGCCTGATGTGGTTTGTGCGGCCTGGTGTAACTGGTGTAGTTGTTGTGACTGCGGCAGTCAGAGTGGGCACAAGGAGCTCCTGGATGCGTGGTTCACGTCACCGTCGTGGAAACAGCGGAGCTTCATGTGTCATCGATGTTCGTGGTGAACGTCGACTACGGAGTTGTGTGAAGGCCAATCGACAGGCTACAGTGGAACAGCTCACTATCCAAATGATCCACAAGGCATCCAAACACGTGTCTATCGCAACAGTTCAGCAAACCCTTATGCGAATGGGACTCCAGAGTAGACAGAGGGTGACTGCGCCCATGCTTACACAGGTGCATCGACGAAAACGACTGGAATTGGCTCGACAATATGGCGACTGGGCTCCTGCTGGTTGGCGACAGGTAGCCTCCTCCGAAGTGTCTCATTTTCAGCTGCATAGAACGGATGGACGTCAGCATGTCTGGCGAGAAACGTCGGAGAACCGACACTCTGCATCCACTGCTGGACTAACACAAGGCGGTGGGGACAGTGTTATGGTCAGGGGAATGTTCTCGAGGAATTCTCTAGGTCCCATCATCCGTGTGGAAGGCACTCTTAATCGATTTGGTTTTGAATATATCTTCGGTTGTCATGTCCACTGGTACATAATGATTGTTTTTCCTTGGGAGGATGGGATCGTCCAGCACGACAATGCACCTTGTCACATGGCTAGAAGTGTCCGCACGTGTCTGGAAGAGCACGATCAAGACTTCAAAGTTCTTCCCTGGCCCTCAAACATCCCCGATCTCAATCGATTTGAACATCTGTGGGACCACCTCGATCGTCGTATTCGCCACCTGTCTTCTTCGCCTGGCACCCTTCAACATTTGAGGGAAACACTGCAGACAGCATAACTCCAGATACCCATGGAGACCTATCAGCACCTTACTGAGTTGCTTCCAGCTCGTCTAGCTGCTGTCTGTGCTGCGAAAGGCGGTTACTCTAGATACTAGCAGGTGGTCATAATGTGATTCAACTGTTTATAAATTGACATGTCGGAGATTCCAGAGATGCTGATGTGGGTCCCCACCTTACTCAGGCATACCAGGTTAAGGTGAAAACTGGTGAAATTGCCCGGCGCCGTAACTCGGTGAGCACGAGTTAGTAAGTGTTGTGCATCGACGTCCTCTGGGTCCGTGGAGTCTTCTGTCGATATGGGGTGCTTGTGAATGATGAACTTACTAATAATTGAACATACCTAGTGGTTCACACATTATTCTGGCAAGGTTGTAGACCACCTTTTACGCCTTACCTACACTTGTTACAGCTGCAATAGGGTGCAGCACCCGACGTACCCAGAAGGGCAAAGCAAATAAAACCCTCGTGGTTATTCAAGATGTTAACTTACTCTTGTGGTACAATTGCACTTACGCAAATATGTCAAACTTATGTGGACCTGGCCCTATGGTATGTTGGTGATCATTGCTGTTCCATAGGCCTAGGCCATGGAAATTAGGTACAGTTACGCTGTATGCATTAAATTAGGTTTGCAGTTACAGAAAGCAGACGGACTTCCTCTCAGCACGAAATAATCAAAATGTTTATGTTACATTAAAGTACTATTGATGTGAATTACTGGAGGGACTAAGATTTTGCTACCCAAGTTTATTGAGCGGAAATCTACACAAAACCTCCATGTTCCATCCTTAGGGGCCAAGGTTATATCCGAGTTTTAATTACTCTCAGAGTGCTCAATAACACTATCACACAACATTTCACTCACCTGGAATTCGATGATGTAGCGATTTTAGGCTGTGTAGTCTCTGAGTGGCATGCAGTGGCTAATAATGACTCGTAGGTATAGGGTGCTCTGCAATGCTGGTGCGATGGAGCAGGTCCCCACACGTAAATACATAATTTAGTTCTTGCAAGATGGCTTACACTGCACTTTGAAATTCCACAGGGGCAGTATTGTCGAAATCGGTGGGATTTATAGTGTCCAGAACTGTGCATTAATGGTACCCTAGGTGGTAAACTGTTTTCCGTCGCGTCTTGCCGAAATGAATGCATTTACAGGATAAGTCTATGACAGCTTGTTCATCAATGAGTCACGGCACTCCCAGAATAATGTCCTCTCTGAGGTCTTGCATAACTAGATGACGTGCGCTCGGTACGANTGCCCAGCCTGGACTCATGTCACCACTCACACACTCCGTCCACCCACTCACATCTTCTTCCGCTCACTTCGTCTCATACTCCGTCTACCGCTCCCCATCACCTGCCATTTCGTGCTCACCACCGCTCACCTCCTTCACTTTTATGTCACCCTCGCCAACCTCACCGACAACTTCACCCATTCCTGCTCTCGCCACCTCGACAATCCACTCATTCGCCAGCTCTCCAACCCCATTCCACCCACCTCATTTCCTCGCCGCCCATTGCTCACTACGCAGCATCTTCGCCGAGACGCCGCCACCTTCGTCGATCCGGAAGCAGATGATCCGAGGTGACGACGGGATCGACCAAGGCTGACGTAGCACTGGACCATCAATTGTGCCACCCCTCATTACCCCTTTTCACAATTTAATCTTCGCCCCCTAAAGTAACTGACTTCCATGCATCACTCTACACTTCGCCCATACCTGACTGCCTCTTCACGCGTGTCGGAACGCCTTATAACCGGCATGCTCCCCTTCAATACACTTACCACATTCACCAAAATCAATGACACCAACGCCCATCATCTTGCCTAACTAGCCCGTAAGAACNGCTCAGTGTTGAGCAATGAGATCGGGTCGTGGGTAATCACCCTAGGGGACTCGAGGTAACACACCGTCAGATAATAGAAAAATCCGAGCTGTATGGACGCCGCGCATGCCTGGAATAATGAACGCACTATTGGTTATATGAAAGATGATGATTTTATTGAACACTTAACCGAACAGACATGGGGTGACCGCGTGGTCGTACAATATAACACACTAATGGATTACGATTAATTAAGGTGCGTGACGCTGCTCTCCCCTCGGTGCGATGTAACATAAAATACAAGTTATTTCGTGGATGATGTGATGATACGATTACTGAGTGAGGTTGAAGCCTGAGGGGCTGGCACCGAGGTTCTTGTGAAGCGAGAGACTTAACACGTCCGACCGCGTTGAAGTGATAAAGCGTACTGGGGCGAGAACTGCGCCGGCTCCCGCTACCTGAGCGCGGCCGACGCCAAGCGGTGGAGAGATGAAACATCAATGCTACTTAAAAATGCTAATGAGATGTAGAAAAAAATGATATACCTTAGATTATCATAATCAAACACAATTACCATATACAACTTACATAATAAAACACAATTACCCTTGCACAAATACACAATAAATCAGGGTTATATTAATATTAAATATTTGCATCGCAGCAGCCACTGTCTTGCCAACTTAGTACTGTCACACGTCCCTGGCTGGCTGGGTATGTGATGACTGTCTTTAAACACGATAAATGTGATATAAATAAATACTGAATAGATACACTGAACCAATAAATAATAATGATTAAATTATTAAGCTCTGAATAATTAATGATGCTGATTAAATTAATGACACTGGTGCAATTACACACATGGAACAAATACACTTGATAATTATGACACTGAATAAATACATGTAACCCTGAATAAACTATACTGATGCACTCCGATCAATTATGTCGCACTGATGTAATTATATTGGTGAACCCTGATTAATTACATAGCACTGAATAAACGATATTGACGAACGCTGATTGATTACATAACACTGAATACACTATCACTCTTGCCCACACGCCTGCTGGTGTGGTGCATCTGGAGTGGAGGACACTGCTGCGGCAGTCACAGTGGGCACAAAGGTACCAGTGAACGCCTGGTTCACGTCATAGAACGGGAAGATGCATGACTTCATCCCTGATTGTTACAGTTACCGTGGGCGTGGCCAGATACGTAGCGCATGGCGAGCTGTACAAATTGATCTTGCCCGCACTGTTCAGGAGCAATCAGTTGTTCACCACTGAAATTGTGTTAAGCTGCCATGCCAATGAGTGCTACTGTTAATTTTGAGTTAATGTTAACAGGTATCCATAGTAAGCTGTCGTAATTTTGAAGAAAATTGGCCGAAATGTGTGTCGTTGATTTACCTGTTGTCTTTGCTATTTTCACTGTTTCAATTAAAACATTTACGTTTCATTATAAAATAAATCTGTTAAAATTTTACGAAAATTTAATTTTTATGTATAATTAAAGTTTCAAAAAAGTGTCACAGCACATTAAAAATCATAATTTTGGTTCTAAGCAGCATGTGAAAGGTAATATTTTTGCACTGATTATATAGCTCCTTTCTAATTTAACATTCCAAAATTTGCAGTGTTTTTAAAAACTCGAGAATGTATCACGTCTAAAACTTATAATGTGTAAGTAGGAAATGTTATTTAATGTGTTTATGAAAATAACGTTTCTAATACTTACCACATAGGCCGATAATATGCTCTCAAAATTATGTTAAACTTGTCAGTTTTGTCAACTGCCCCCTAAACACCAATCTTTGAACGTCCACTAAATTGTTCCACAAAAATCTCTGGAAGACGTCCATTATTCTCTTGTAGCTTTTACATGTATCTATCTCAGACGAAAACTCTGCTTCATGTGGTTTTGCAGATAGTTTTCATCTATCAGAATACAGTATATAGCTGCTAAAAATTTCAAGTTTTATTTTGTTGCATCATGTATCTATGGCCAGATAAGAGGCCATTAAACATATTTTACATGAATGACTTCACTGAAGAAACGTGATTTGAAATCTTAGGCTGTGTCCTAATTCGTCCGAAGAATTATATATGCTCACGTGTACATGTCACTGAATTGCAAATGAATTATCGAAATTATACAAGTAAACGGATATATAATATACTTTTCGGAGACTCTCCGTTTTTCATGTGTAGGCAATTTGAAAAGCATTTTGCTGGTTAAAATTGATTTTCGGCATAATTATTTTATTTGAAGAATAACAGCACATCATTATTTCATAGGCGCGGAATTTAATAATTATTGGAAGGTACACCTTAAAAAAGATCTAAAGCTAAGGTAAAATAAGCATTCAAAATTGCAAACTCACGTACAGTCAGCGTAACAATAAATTTTAATGTTAGTCGAATTGAAATTATATTTAATCCTTTATTTAACACTATAAATTTCGGCAATCAACAAGTTGTTCTTCGCCGAAATGTATGTTCAATAAAAGCGATTGGCCGGTTTATAGCAACAAGGTTGCCTGCCCGAATTCGTCAAGTATGGTGCCAAGGGTCAGTGAGGTATACAAGGGTGCAAGTACACTCGTATGTAACAAAATTCGGACATGGTTTCTGACCCTAGCTTTCAGTACAGATCTGAGCACCGATATTGCGATGTTTAGCAGTATTCACAGGTTCTTTGCAGTTTGCCGTTTGATGGCACGAAGGACAATAATAGTCGCACGTAATGTGTCTGCAGTTTCTTCAGCTTCACTGAAAATAGTACTAAATGCTTCAACTGCTCTAAGGTTACATGTTTCTATTCTCGCGTCTGCCTGAGTAGCTTCCACTTCTGAAAAAAACCAGATGAGTGGAAGTGTTAGTGGTAAAACGTCACTACGATATGTAAATATCACAATAAATGTCGGATTACTAACTGCTATGAAAAGTGTCCTTACATTGACAGCTGCCTGCCATTATTTCGGTTTAGAAACTATTTGCAGCGCTTCTGCTACTTTGTGCAGTTCGAAGTTTAACTTTAACACTACAATATGGCGTTTGATACAGCAGATATCTCATATTTTAAATAAAAACAACTTTACGTTTGAAAATTGGCAGTAGAGGAAAAAACTATACTTTGAATATCATTTCAGATCTATTCCTGTAGCTTTGAGCAGTTGGGGACTTGAATACCGACATATTCAAGCCATTACTGTACATACAATGAATTACACGATTGTTAGCTTTTGAATTTTTTGAAAACTACCATACAGTTCTTAACTCATCTTGTGCATTCGTCTGTTGCGATTCCAATACGACCTGTTAGATACATATTTAAATCCTCTACCACACTGAAAAACATTTAGCCTAGTCTAATACCTATTATAATACCTATTAGTTGGTTCTAGTTGCTCGTTTTCGTCTTGTTCGTGCTCTTCTTGTTAACATTTACTTCATGAAGATAATAATTACCGTCGTTTCCTAGGATCGATAAACACCAAAAAAATCATCACTTACGAGGCTGTTATACACGTGCGTAATATAAGAGGCAGGTAAGAGTTGAGTAGCACATCTGTCATCCAACCACACGACCATCGGGGATGTAACAGATAGAGTTTTTCATAGAAATTTAATGTTACCCGAGTTTACTTAAGGAAATTTTTAATACAATTTTCTTGATACAACTTTTGAACTGCCTTACATTTCAGAGAACATCGGGATATTTTCCACAAAAGAGGTCTTAAATGAATGAAATTATTAGAAAAGCAAATATTTTTAAACCTTACCCATTCCCTTTATTTTACACTCGAATGAATTGTCTTCAAGAAAGTAAGACTTATATTCTACGAGTAGTGAATAAGTTATGCATTAATAATTGAGACGTTACTCCTGCAATGCACGCTATGACTAAAGAGGCTTTCCCAAAATGTAAATTCTTAAAAAAATAAATCAATAAACATAAAAAATACAATATGGTAAGAAAGACGAAGACCTCAAGTGAATATGTAGTGGCTTCCTCAGTCGAGAGGAAGTATTCTAATGAGACAATTCTGTTGTATTGCTGGTGTTAAAACTGCCGTAGAAACCAGATCTGGCCATCATGACTTCGGTTTTCCATGGTTTCTCGAAGTCACTCCAGGACACTAGGGCAACACAGTCTTGTCAGCGAACATGTACATAACCTCAGCCTCACGTACATGTACATAACCTCAGCCTCACGTACATGTACATAACCTCAGCCTCATGCACACGTACATAACCTCAGCCTCACGTAAATGTACATAACCTCAGCCTCATGCACACGTACAAAACCTCAGCCTCACGCACATGTACATAACCTCAGCNACCCTGAATAAACTATACTGATGCACTCCGATCAATTATGTCGCACTGATGTAATTATATTGGTGAACTCTGATAAATTACATAGCACTGAATAAACGATATTGACGAACGCTGATTGATTACATAACACTGAATACACTATCACTCTTGNATAGCACTGAATAAACGATATTGACGAACGCTGATTGATTACATAACACTGAATACACTATCACTCTTGCCCACACACCTGCTGGTGTGGTGCATCTGGAGTGGAGGACACTACTGCGGCAGTCACAGTGAGTATAAATGTACCAGTGAACGCCTGGTTCACGCCAAACGGCCCCTCCTCTGGTAACCACTTGACTGCGCAGTCCCTCCGATGTCCCACCAAGCTGTTAGGCACAGCATGTAATGGGTCGCTTCAGCTGGTGGTGGGGCCTCAGTGGGTAAGGCCCGCGCCTCTGGGAGCTGACTCCTGCTGCTGCGGTTGCCGCTGTTGCTGGGGGTTCAGGGCACTGGCCCTGGTAATGCTGGCGTCCCTTGACATGTAGATGCGGGCGGGGTTTGTTCCTAACACATGTGGTGCATGCCGGGCACACCTGCTGACATGGCCGCTTGGAGCGGCGGAGAGGGGTGGTAGACCCCTCCTCCTCGGACTCCTCCTGGCTGCTGCTGCTGCTGTAGTGGGGACGTTGGCGCGATGTGGATGTCGGCGAGGGGGGAGGAGAGGGCCCCGGTGAAAGGCTGCNACCACTTGACTGCGCAGTCCCTCCGATGTCCCACCAAGCTGTTAGGCACAGCATGTAATGGGTCGCTTCAGCTGGTGGTGGGGCCTCAGTGGGTAAGGCCCGCGCCTCTGGGAGCTGACTCCTGCTGCTGCGGTTGCCGCTGTTGCTGGGGGTTCAGGGCACTGGCCCTGGTAATGCTGGCGTCCCTTGACATGTAGATGCGGGCGGGGTTTGTTCCTAACACATGTGGTGCATGCCGGGCACACCTGCTGACATGGCCGCTTGGAGCGGCGGAGAGGGGTGGTAGACCCCTCCTCCTCGGACTCCTCCTGGCTGCTGCTGCTGCTGTAGTGGGGACGTTGGCGCGATGTGGATGTCGGCGAGGGGGGAGGAGAGGGCCCCGGTGAAAGGCTGCGGAACCTCGTTACGCTCCCCCCGTCGTTTTGGCCGACGTCCTCTGGAGCGAAGTCCCCCGCTGTTGGTCCTACTGGGGTTGCTGCGGTGAAGCCATCCAGAGGGCTGCCCTGTGGGAAGCTCGGTCCCACAGGTGGCTCTGGTGTTTCGCTATCGGCAGCATCCCTTCTGATCAGCATCGAGACGAGGGGCATCACGATGCTGCTGGGTGACCTCTCCAGGTCTGCACTGATGCGTGTGATGTTGGTTGCTGGTGACGGCGGTCCTCCCTCGTACACCTCCTCCTCCTCCACGTCACTCGCGGGCGTTGAAACGCTGGGCGTCGTGCTGGAGAAGAGGTGCCGAAGAGCTCTGCCGTCGCTGTCGGGGCTCTGCCTCCCGACTTCCCTTCTGGAGGCGACTGGTGTGTTGTTTTGTTGCGGTTCGACCACCTGCTGATCTGGCATCGTTCCCAATGCCAATCTCAGGTCGTCGCGGTGGGCAGCGGCCCTCCTCCTGCTGCTTAGCCTGATGAGGTACGTTGTATACCCCCGGTGGATTCACCACCGCGTGCGGCCAGCTCCATTTCTGGGCGAACCCGGCGCAGAAGTTCTTGGCGCTGCGGGAGACCTGTTGCTCCTTGACGTACACCAGTTGGCCAGGTGCCAAACGCTGTAGCGCTCTCGTAGTGGCAGGCATTGACTCCCGGATGTAGTTGTCCTGATTGAGGCGAGTTGCTGTTAGCTCTTCCTCCCTGCGGTGTTTCCTGGCAGCGCTGTCCTCTGGCTCCTCTGCTGACTCCAGTTGGCGTGCGGCAAACTCTCCAGGCAGCATCAGTTCGCGGCCCTACAGAACCGCTGCTGGAGTCTGACCCGTGGCGAGGTTCACTCGCATCCTGATGGCGAATAGAGCTGCGGGTAGGTGTTCGGCCCAGCTTGTGTGGTCTTTACCCACTCTCAGACGCAGTTGTGTCTTGAGGTCCTGGTTGCGCCTCTCTGTCGGGTTTGCCCTCGCCTGTGGGTACCCCCAGCGAGGAAAGAACTCTGTTTCCAGTGTTCTTGCACTGGCGCGTGCTCGTGCGCTGGAGATTGGGTTTGCTTCAGTCCACCTAGAGAATGAGTCGCTTACGACCAGGATAAATCTCTTTCCTGTTGAAGGGCGGGGATAGGGGCCCATGAAGTCCAGGGACACAGTCTCAAAGGGCTCCTTTGGCACCCTGGGTTGTTGTTGTGTCACCCCATCCGTCCGCCTGCTTTTGAAGTGATTGCAGGGGACACACTTACTCACATGCCTGCGGATATCTCTGCTGGCCCCCGGCCAGTGGAAGTGTCTGTGGAGGTTTCTGACCATCTGGGTCGCCCCAGGGTGACCGGCAAAATAGTTGTCGTGTGCATGCTTTAGTGTTTGCTCTCGTACCCCAGCTGGTACATAGAGGCACCAGGCTGCATCGGGGTGATGCCGACGGGTCTCTAAGTACGTGTCCCGGATTCGCCACCATTCCCCATCTCCATGTCCTATTCTAGTCACTCTGGCCTGTGTTTGTGGGCAGTGGTGCTGTGCGCCGATTTCTAACGCCTTAAGCTCATCAAGCCTGGGTTCTTGGTCTGGTGTTGTTCCTATGGCATTGCAAATTGCCTGTCTGCTATCGGTTGTTGTGGCAATGTTGACATTGGGGGTAGCAAGACGTCTCACTCGTCCCTGTCGATGGCTACCTCGGTGCTTGATGTCCTGGACAGTTCGTCAGCCAGTTGGTTCTCTGCTCCGGGGACATGTTGCACAACAAAGTCGTATAATTGTAACAACAATGCCCACCGGGCGAGTTTGCTTCTGGCTTCCCTCATGGAATGTAGCCAGAGTAGGCACCGGTTGTCCGTCCGTAGAGTGAAGCTCTGGTACTCTAGGTATGCTCTATAACGCTTCACCGCCCAAACTACGGCCAAACATTCCCTTTCATTCACATCATACCGACCCTCAGTCGGCCCAAACTTGGCGCTACTGTATTCGATGATTTGGCGCTCGTTGTTGTCTCCTAACTGAAATAGTACGGCACCTAGGCCCTTCTCACTGGCGTCCGTTTGCAGGTATAGGTGCCTACTGGGGTCATGACGAGCAAGAGTTGTGCACTGCCGGAACCTCCTGTTCAGTTCCTGGAAGCAGATTTCGTGTTCGCTGTTCCACTGGAATTTCTGGTTCGGGGACAGCATGTCTGTTAGGGGTGCCGTTATCGTCGCAAAGTCCCTAATATTTTCCCTCAGCCAGTTGACCAACCCGAAGAACTTCCTGAGCTGTTTGCGTGTTTTAGGTGCCTCGTGCTGGTCGATGAGGGACAGCTGCTCCGGCGTTGGCCTACTGCCGTTTTCGTCCACTAGGTGCCCCAGGAACTGGATGCTGGGTTTCCTTATGTGGCACTTCCGGTTTGCACAGGTTAAGTTGTTAATCGCTAGGCGTTCCAGCACAAGTGACAGGTGTTTAATATGGTCTTCCCAGTTCTCTGACCAGATGATCACATCGTCCAGGTATGCGAGGGTAAACTCCCCTACATACCCATCGAGCACTTGTACCATCATGGTTTGGAAAGTGGCAGGTGCACATTTTAACCCGAAGGGGATGGCACAGAACTGAAAGCGTCACCCATCAGGGGCGGTGAACGCTGTCTTGTGGCGGTCTCCTGGCTTGATTGGCAGTAGCCGCTGCACAAGTCTAGCGATGTAATGACTTTTGCTCGTCCTAGTGTGTGTAACGCATCCTTCACACTGATGTATGGTGGTGGAGCGCTTTGCGTTACCAAATTGAGGGGGCGAAAGTCCACACAGAAATGCCACGTACCATCCTTCTTTGGTGCCAATGTGATGGCGCTGTTGTATTTGCTGCATGTGGGTTCGATGACGCCTTCGGCTAACATCTCCCTAATCTGCTCTTTGATGATAGTGCACTGGTGTGGTCGGTAGCTGCGAGGTCCTGCAAAAATTGGGCGGTCGTGTTCTAATGGTATTGCGTGTTCGGCAATAGTTGTTCGCCTTAGGGGATCTGCATCCGCAAACACGTCCTGTATTTTCTGAAGGATTTTCTGGACCGCCTCCCTGTATATTTCAGGCACCTCGTGGTCCAGTTCATCCAACTGGATGCATGGTGTGCAACTAGCGGTCCTTGGTTCCAGTTCACAAACGGTGCGTCGTTCCTGTTTGCCAAAATGGATCCTGCGGGCCGGTGGCTATACATGGTATTCTGTTCTGTGAGCCAGGGGATACAAAGTATGGCTTTTTCCTGCAGGTCTGCCGACACTAGGGCTGTAGTGGTGGTTTCTACGTCGCGGATCAGGACAGTGATCGTCACTTCCCCGAAGGCTTGCCCTGTGTGTTTTAGTGTGGCTAGTTACATGACTTGTTTTGTCGGCCTGATCGCTCCCTCATGATCTCTGTTCTTACAAAATTGTGTGATGCGGCCATGTCTACTAGTGCTAAACACTGAATGTTATTTACGGTGACCGGTATCCTGATCATCCTGTGAGTGCCCCCCGGTTATCTGCTGTAGCACAATTTGTTGTGGGGTGGGCCTGGCTATCGTTCTATGTTGTCGTTCCCTTGTTTGTTGATGCTTTGGCCTGGGGTAGTGAGCATTTGGCTCGCCTACCCCGCTAGTTAGTTTCCCGCTGTCGGTGGTCTGTCACTTCTCACACTTGGCTGCCTTCCAATGTTAACATTGGGGCACTCGTTGTGCCAGTGGTACTGCTGGCCTGTGCAAAACCGCCAAGGCTTGAGAAGGGGGGGGGGGTCCCTCCCTCTGAACTGCTCCTGTCTGTCCGTTTCCAGTTGACGCGTTTGGGTGAGTTGATTTGAATGTGCCAACTTCTCGCTTCCCCTTGTCCTGTTGTTCGGTCTGGCCCGCCCCCTCCTGCCAAATCCAGCTGAGGACTGATAATCCCCCCTCCACACACTGTTATTATGGGGCCATTCTTGATGTGTTCCCTCTCTCCCCTACAGTGCACCTTTTCGAGGTTGGCCTGGTCTACCAAGGCCGCAAACCTCAGAAATTGTTCTACGCTATTGTGAATGGATGATGCTAAACCCAATTTGAACTCTGGTTTCACTGTCGAAACTACTATCTCCAAAATGTCTGAGTCTTTGAGGTTAGTATAGAAGTGTCTTATTGTGTTTACCTTTCGTGTAGTGCATGCAGTTAGGGTTTCCCACTCCCTTTGTGTTTCTAGTACTACCCTGCTCTGAGCTTGTAGTGTTCCATAAGTCGACCCAAAATGTCTGATGAATGCGGTCTGAAAATCTGTCCATTGCAGGCCGTAATGGTTGATGGTCTTCCACCACACGCGTGCCTCCCCCGATAACTGCGCACCAGCACAACTAGGCCATTCAACTTTGTCGACACTGTACCTTGTAAGTCGTCCTGTGACATCTCTCAGGAACGCGTGCGGGTCCTCCTCGTTGTCTCCAGCAAATGTGGGCAGGGACTGGAAGCAGGCTGGTGTTGTGCCCGTCTCCATGGTAGGTGCCATCACTGCTGTTGTCGTGGCCTCTTGGTGTTGCAGAGGCCACCCGAATCCTGATGTGGTGGGTGGCACCAATGGGTTTCCCCATGGTGCTGCATCTCCCTCGATGCCAGTTGAGTGCCCCCTTGGGCTCGGTTGTCGGTTGCTCCGTTCACTCCCGTCAATAGAGAGGCACAATGCCGTAGTCCGCGGTGTGTCTACAGACTGCTCACCCCCGCAATGTCCCGAGGGGTGATGGAAGATGTCCCGTTTGGTGGTGTGTTCAGTCCGCGCACACCCGTCGCAACGAATTTTTCCAGTGATGTCCGTGGTCGCGCACTCGGTCCTCGTCAGGCACACAGCATGGTGCTTCTGATTACAGTACATACAAGTTATCGTCCCTTCACCAATTCCCGCACAGGTGATTTGTTTTGCGCATCTTCTGTTACGAAAAATGCCTGATATTGCACTTTCTTCACTTTGTCTGTTTGTTTCCGATTGAAACACTGCATGTGGCCATATGTGTTCGCACTGGCATGCTTAGCCGTCTATTTTTAAGTTTTGGGTAACGCGTGGTCGGGCACAATTTACATATACCACTGTTTGTTTTCCATTAGATGTGTAGCTTATAGCCGTATCTAGTACTTTCCTGTTGTTGGTTTCGATGTCTTGCGCCAGTTGTCGCCCGTGCGCCACTTCTTTGCACCGACAGTTATTGTTTACAAATGGGTTCGTTTCGTTTGATTTGCGCAAGCACCTAAAACATAAGATTTGAAATTTTCCGTTAGTTGAAGTCCAGTTTAGTTTACTGGTATTCGGCTTTATTTCGCCCACGTTACTTGTTGCGGAAAACATGGCGGCGTTTTTTTATTACACGCCCCTCCGGAATCACTCTCTATTCCTTTCGATACTCGAGCTCGTTTCAGCTACGTGAGGTTTGATTTGCGGCCGTTAGATATCACTTGATTTGTTTAAGGAGAATACTTTTCACCATTTTATATTAACAGGGTACATTAAGATTTAATTTTGCCGTTCAAGGTTCTACAACACGTTAGTTATTTTGTTTCCTATTGCCTGTGTTCGTATGGAAGGTTAGTTAGTTTCTTTAATGCTTCGTGTTCCTTTCACCAAAATTTCCACCAAATGAATATAAAAAAATTTGAGCTGTATGGCCGCCGCGCCGCTTGATCGGTAAATACATATATTCTTGTACAACTCGTTATCATTTTTTTTAACACTCGCTTCTCGGTTAAAATCGAGGCGCAGTGTTTGTTCATGTCAGTTTGATAAATGTTGCAGAAGTTGAGCTGTTAGAAGGCTTGGGCTAACTATCTCCGGTAAAAGATTGGATATATATCCGATTGGTATTTCCATATCCTCTTATTATATCCGGGGATATGACGCATTCCAAGGAGCGAGTGAGTAAAAGGAATGTGTATCTAATATATCATTACGGAAACAGGTAACTCCAACTCTCTCATATAAATCCGTGGAACTAGATAAAAAGAAATAACAGAATACAGTAGGTACAAAGATCTCGATTCGTGTAAGAATAATTATGACGATTGACGTGTCGTGTAACCATTATTGAACTTTAAACCTTAAGTAGGTATATAAATTTTGTAGTAAGTGCCAAATAATAAGCATAAATTGATAACTTTTTACCGGCTGCGCTAAAGTAAAGGCGAGATTACGTATTTCGCACGTAGATATTTATGTAAGTTGCAGTAATACTGTAAAAGCTGTGTCGGTATGATAGTACTTACCTACTGAGAAAACTTTAGGAAGATTATACTTGTGTGGAATATTTAATCGTACGTAGGTTAGGAATGTACTAACGTTAGAGGTACATAAATATTTATTTTCCTTCATACTTTCACCCGCAGTTTCTCAAACGCTGGTTAAATGGTAAAATGGTTGCTGGATTAGTTAATTCTTGAGTTGATTGGTGTTCGAGAAACTGGGTGTTAAACAGGCTTAGGCCAGGCAATAAAAATATACATTATAATATATATACATAGGTATTTTATTGGCGTATTAAAAAATATCACATTATGTACAACGATAATCTGATTAATACGGCAGGTAGGTAGGTAATATTTTTACATTTATGTATATCTCATTTCATGTTGCTACCTATGAATAGCAGTTCCGCTAATTTTGTGGACGTCAGCTTGGATCGTGTTTCCGTCATAATGAGACCCGCCTTCGAAAACGTTCGCTCGCAAGGTACCGAAGTTGCTACTAAATGTAATCTTTTTAGCATGTAAGCGAACAAAATCGGATAAAAAAGTCTCCGCTCGTGCCACCAAATTAGAGGATCTTCGTTTCGGCTAATGATTGGTTCCTGAATATACTTGTCCATTTCTACAGTTCCAGCAGCAACGGGGTTACACGGGACAAGCGAAGCAACTTCTTTATCAAACTCTTGCCAAATCGAAGCTGATGGCGTCACTGTGGAAGTAGATGGCTGCGCTTGTTGAGCTTGTGTTTGTGTCGTATTTGTGGTAGTAACGCTGCTAAGGCCGACCTTCCTCTTCAATGCAGACAATGCTTTCTCATACTTAGCAGTGTCCAGAAAACCTCTGTTTTTAAAACGCGGATCCAATAGGGTGGATTCGGCGTAAAGCACAGATGATTCCACATCGTTCCGTTCGTAAAATCTTTTGGTTAATTGGGTTTTTAGTTTTTCGACCATATTTTGCGTCGCAGTCGAATATGTCTGCGTGTGACATTTTTTGAGGTGTTGTTTGAGAAGCCGACAATAAATTATCACCTTCGAAAGACTCACGTGTTTTTCAGTTGAAATTTCGACAGTTACCTCATTGAATATTTTTAGAAGGGGCACTACTTCTTCAATAACTTGCCATTCTTCGGGTTTCAAGCTAAGGTCACTATTTAATATTGCGACTGTTGCAACTATTGCATCTTTACTAGCTACGACTCGATCAAGCATGTCGTAGGTGGAATTCCATCGTGTGACAACATCTTGCTTTAATTTAAGCATTGGAATCATCATTTGCTTTTGAATTTCCTTCAATTTTACTTGTGCCTGAGAACTGCGTTTAAAATATTCTACTATGTGTTTCACTTTTGTGATTGTAGGTTGAACTTCACTTATCCCAGCCAAAACCACAAGATTCAGTGAATGGGCAAAGCAACCAATATGGCGCCAACCTCCCAAGCTAATCGCTGCCGTAATGTTCGCGGCATTATCGCTCACGATTGCTGTTACTTTGTGAGCAATATTCCAATGATCTATTTCGGCTCGCAAAAAATCACAAAGGTTTTCACTCGTATGCCGTCCGTCGTACTGTATGCAGCACAGTAAATTAGTACATAGAGCGGATTTGTTCTCTTCAATATAATGTGCCGTCACTGCAATATAACCATCGTTATTAATCGACGTCCAACCGTCCGTTGTTAAGCATATAGCAGGCGCCGCGTTTATATGCTGTTGGACATCATTTTTTGTTTTAGCATACAACTGAGGTACAAGTACCCGAGTTATAGTTTTTCTTGTGGGAGGTGCATAGCGAGGATTCAACATATTTATAAATCTTTTAAATTCTTCACATTCTACTATCCTAAAAGGATGATACTCCTTTGCAATCATTTTTACTAGTTGCTCGTCTAATTGTGCTGATTTTTGAGGTGGAAGTGGTTTCGTTGTCTGTACATAATCAAGGATTTGATTTTGTCTCTTACCAGTACGAGTATTAGATGACGTGGATGTCAATGGTGCCACAGAAGGTCCAGGCTCTTTTGAGGTTGAGGGCAACGCAAGCAATGTTCTTGGTTCATCTATTACTGGAGTAAGAATTTCTGTGTCAGGAAAACTCTGCACTGTTATTTCTCGTAGTACCGGGCATAATGGAACTGTTGGATGTCTTCGCTTTAGATGTCTGGTTAAGTTGCCGGTATTTCCAGCACACATAGCGAGTAATGAGGGGCAATAATTACACTTTGCCTTATTAACATCATTGNGTGAGTAAAGAGGGACAATAATTACACTTTGCCTTATTAACATCATTGTCATTTTGAGAAAAATGATTCCAAATGTTGCTGGTCTTCCTTCTCATTGCCATTGTGGTAACACAGTTATTGAGTCTTTCACTAGGTTAGGTAGGTATATTACCTACCTATTTTATTTACAGTTTAATATATCACACAATGTCAGTCAGTCACTAATTCGCCTAATAATTAACTTTTATTTACACTAACACAATTAAACAATATACAACGCGCATAAACACTACATATGTATACACTGAGCATATACACTAACGAGATCAATAATAATCCTTTTCACAGAGCACAACCGAGCTACATTTGTTGTCACTTTCCGTCAACTTCGGTCCTACTCGTGTCTCCTGTGACTCCTCGCGTGTCTCCGACAGCCACGGCGCGTGGGAGAAGAGTTTTATGGCGGGGAGGGGCGGAGAGCCGGAGTTACTTGCTTGGATATAGGATATAGTTACTCATTGTCACTTTCGGCCNCTCGTGTCTCCTGTGACTCCTCGCGTGTCTCCGACAGCCACGGTGCGTGGGAGAAGAGTTGTATAACGGGGATGGGCGGAGAGCCGGAGTTACTTGCTTGGATATAGGATATAGTTACTCATTGTCACTTTCGGCCAACTTCGGTCCTACTCGTGTCTCCTGTGACTCCTCGGGTGTCTCCGCCAGCCAGGGTGGACGATGGGCGGGGGGGATGCGAGGCGTGGTGGGACGGAGAGCCGGAGTTACTTGGATGGATATAGGATAATGATATAGTAACTCCGAGAGTCGCGACGTCTGCGCGGCGGTGTTGTGTGACTGAGGTGGGGTGGGGCGGAGAATCGGAGTTACTTGGATATAGGATATAGTAATTTTATGGAAAAGGAAGGAGTTGTGCTATATCCGTGCTCAGATATATATCCAAAGATATAGGTGTGTCCGGAGTTACCCAAGCCTAGCTGTTAGTACTAGACTGCAACTCTGTTATGTCTTTTGTGATATTGTTCTGGGACTATTGAGGCCTGGAGTGTTGATAGCACTCCAGACTTGTGACACCCAGGAGAATGCTGATTAAGCGAAACTACTGAGTGTCTTGGCTGAGAACGCTGGTAGCTTTCATGGTTGAGTTCACTCCCTTGAACCTATCTTTTGCAACAGAGATTGCGTAGTCCCTCGCTAGTCGAGGGTGAGCTTGGGTCTGCAGTGGGTACACATCCCACTGCAACTTACGGTACCCAGCCAGTCAGGGTCACTAGCATTGCCTAAAGCAAGCTACAATATATATGTTCTTATCAGCCGATAGATCAGAGGTGATTAACATACACTTTTGTGTTTTTCTGATGTTTTCAGCTCTGAAATTTTCCTCTCGCATGTGCAGTCACTGAGCCATCGTACTGACACTATTCTTTCGCTCCAAGTTCATCATCCCGGTCGCAGTTTTTCTTTCCTCTCTTAGGTTCTTACTCTAAGAGTTAGGCGACCTTTTGGTAGCCTAATAGGATAGGCGAGGGGGGAGTCTGGAATGGACTCCCACCCTATGACCCGGACCCAGGGCGGTGACCAGGAGGGGCAGAGGCCTTCGGTCGACAGCTGCCCTGTCACAACACTCCACAATACTAATGCCACTCTTCCTCCCAACAAACCACGACGCCAGGCGGATCATCAGGCCACACAATCTGGTCGAAGAGTGGCAGAGGTAAGCTCTGCAAGCGCCATCTCGGTGCCAACAATCCCCCTCCTTAGGGCGGTGTGTGGGGGAGGCGAGTCCCTAAGTCTCTCCAACACCACATCCTCTGGAGTAAGGGCAATGGCCTCATCACCTTCATCTACTAACATCAACCTCGCCGCTCGTTCTCCACAATTTCAGTCCGATTTCTTCTACCACAGCCATCAATCCACTTCTGCCCACATACATGGCTCAGCTGTCTGCGCCTACCACCACCACGATCACAACAACCTCTGCTTTCGCTACCACTGCATCTCTTCAGTCTTCATCTTCGTTCACGCCACTAACCACCATCTCTGACCACAGCAGGCACACCCACCTCCGCAGCGTGCCACTCAAGCTCACCTTCGTCGCCGTCCCTCCCAAGACCATCACCACGCCCGCCATCGCCCTGGAAGGATGCTAGTTCGCCACTTCCTCCCTCACTTCCACCCACCTCTCCTCATCCCTGTCAGATATTCCAAGTCTGCTTGGTGTACTCCCTCCCCCTCTCGCCCCTCTTTCCAACGCTTCCTCCCGCACCTCAATCGGCCCACATTCACACCCGCGATCACCCAAAAACCATTTCCCCCTGGCTCACCCCCTCGCCTTAGGAATCCCGGGAGATGCGACCTAAAGGTCAAAATCCCCCCGCCTCACCCCCTCGATGGAAAAATCCAAGGCGACACACATGTTCCCCTCGACCTTTACTTTAATGTTATCATTTCCAACCCCCCCTCCTCAACCCCCTCAACCACCAACCACCACGAAGTCACCGCAGCCACCCCCATGGACCTGTATGGGTTTGTCGTCCCCAGGAAGACAGCAAAACGACAACACACTGCTCCTCGCCCTTCCGACCGCAACACACTTCCATTATCAAACCAGTTTTCATCCCTGGAATCTGTCACCGACATCACCGATATTCCAGCTTCACCCTCTCGCTCACATTCACCTTCACCCGCATCTTCTGAGGGCGGCCGCACCAGGAAAGTTGCTACGGCTCGCACCTCGCGTCACCCCCCACAGGCTTCTCGCCCACCTCCACCTCGCGCCACCACACACAGCCCACTCACACCTGCTCACCCACCCGCACCTGCACCATCACTGCCCACCTCAACCGTACAATGCATTCCTCCAATCACGTGCATTGTACGGATCGAGCAACAGCCCTTCATCACCGCTCGCCGACTCCAAGGTATGCTCACCGGGAGCCTCCACATTTCATCCATCCGAGATAGAACTTCATTTTACACCTCCAACCCACATGATCATGAGCTCCTCTTCACTAAACTGAAGGAGCTCAATTTCTCGCCTTTCACATCACGCTGGCCTGACGAGAAGCAGGACCGAGTCGTGCTAAAACTGCTCCCCCTCACCACCACCACCGAGGAAATCGTCGAGGAGCTGGCTGCCCTCGACCTTCCAGTCTCATCTGTCACCCGCCTCCGAGCAGCCGAAACAGTCGCCACAGCATCCTTCCTCGTCACCACCAAGAAGGTAGGAGAGGCTCTACTCTTCTACCCCCTTCGCTCGCTCGGCTGCTGGGTGGTGGCAGTTGAGCCTTTCCGTGGCACCACACGCATACCCCAGTGCTACAGATGCCAAGACCTTGGTCATTCTTCCGTTCGCTGCGCCCCCCATCTCCAATGTTTCCGCTGCTCTGGGGAGCACTGGTCCAGGGATTACACCACACCCGACGCCCTGAAATGCTGCCTGTGCGAAGGACCGCACCGAGCAACGGACCCCTACTGCCCCAATCATCTCGCATACAACATTCGCAATCTTCGCCATGCACCACCCACTTCAATCGCCCCACCTGCACCTGTCGCACCCAACCTCGCTTCAGCTCGTCATTTCCCCCCTGCAACAGCCATCAGTCCATGGTCACAGCATGCCACCTCAACCGCACCACCCCACTCAACCACCTCATCTGCACCAACTGCATCATCCGCATCAACCACACCAAACGCATCAACCGCACCATGCGCACCAATTCCTACATAAAACGCATCGTCCACTCAAAATCATTCTATAATTCGCCCCCTCCTCCCCACCACCGCTCACTTACCTCAAATCATCCCGCCGATCATTCCACGCGCCCCTGCACCTCTTCTCCCTCAATAAAATCTCGACATTTCACCCGATTCAGCCTCTCTCGCTGGTTCACTCAAAGATATCATCGACTTCATTCGCCAATACATCCCTCGCATCCGTTTCACCATCACCGCACTCACCCAAGCCCGCTCCACCACCGAAAAACTGGACATTCTCCTTAACGTGTTTCTCCAGTTTTTCGATGGACCCCCCTCCCATTAGTTTCCTCCTATGGAACTCGTGTTCCCTCCTTCCTAAACTCACAGACCTTCATTCCCTCATCAACACTCATCAGCCCGATGTCATTTTCATTTCAGAAACATGGCGCTCCCCCTATCTCGCACTCACTCTCCCAGGGTACATTGTCCACCGCAGCAACCGCTGGCGGTGGGGTTGCCCTGATCATTAAATCAAACTTCCAACACCACAGCCGCATCATACCCACTTCACCCGTGACTGAGGCAGTGGCCATCCGCCTCCAAGGCCGCCCATATCCAATCACCCTCATTTCACTCTATCTCCCTCCACACCACCCCTTCTCCATCGACCTCATCTCCACCCTAAGTCGTGCTGACACTCACCTGGTCTATGCTAGAGATTTCAACGCGTCCCACCCAAACTGGGGGTGCCCTACCACCAACCACCGGGGCACATCTCTGCGCCAACTGCTCCGACGGTCCACCTTATGCCTCACAGCACCCCCTTCACCCTCTTATCCCCCTACTCACCTCAATCGCCGCCCCTCCACCATAGATTTCACTCTCTCGACTCATCGTCCTCTCATCACCAATGTCCGCACCATCACCGCAGGCTCCTCTGATCATATTCCTGTACTTGGCCTTATCCACTTTCACCCACATACCCTCCTCCACTTCCCCCACTTCAATTTCCGGTCTGCCGACTGGCTCAGCTACCAGAACTCCCTCCACACTTCCCTCGACCTCATCCGCTCCTTTCAATTCCCCCGAAGACATCAAACTTAACACACCCACCCTCACCACCACAATCACCACCACTTCCAATCATCACACCCCCCTCCGTACACCATCATCAGCACCCCCTCCGATACCCAAATCCATACACAGCGCGCTGTCCCTGCGGAACCACTTCCGTGACCGCTGGCAGACTCCCTCAGGATCGTAGGTCATACCTCCTCCTGAGGGGTTGGTGTCGGCGGTTGGTCCGGAAGTGGAAGGCCGAACAGGAGATGGTGCGTCTGCAGTCCTCAACTCTTCCAAGGGCTCCCTCTGGGCCCACCTTCGCTGCCTTAATGCGACCCCCACCCGCATTCCTCCCCTCAACACTCCCACTTCCACCGCCGAGAAATCGGAAGCCCTATCGGCGTTCCTTCACACCACCTTCGCCTCCATCCCCACTCCCACCCTCTCCTCCTCGGAGGACGAGGATCATCCTTCATTGTTTCGCCATGTCACCCTCCCTCTTCTCCCTGCCCGCCCATCATTTCGCCTCACCATACCATCAGAAGTCTCTTCTCCATTCTCTCCCACCTCCGCCTCAACGCTGCCTCGGGAGCCGATTCGGTTCCCGCACCTCTCCTTCGTGCCCTTCCTCGAAAGGCCACAGTATTCCTCACTCGCCTCATTAACACCATGTTCATCCACTGCCACTTCCCTTCATCCTGGAAGAACGCCATTGTTGTCCCCATCCCGAAGCCTGCTAAACCACCCAAACTCGCCTCTTCATACCGTCCTATCTCACTGCTTGCCATCATTTCCAAAGTCGCAGAAAAGATCATTCACCGCCGCCTCAGCCACGCAGTCGCCACTGCCAACATCCTCCCCAACCATCAATTTGGTTTTCGTTCCCACCACTCCACCACCCATGCCATTGCCCGTGTGGAACGCGTTGTAGTGACTGGCCTCGCTCGACGCCAACACACTGGCATGGTACTCCTCGACCTTGCCTGAGCCTTCGACTCCGTGCCTCAACAACTCCTCATCACACGCATGTCAGCCATGGACATTCCGCCCCATTTCACCCACCTCATCTGCTCGTACCTGGAGGGTCGCTCCTACCAGGTGCGGGTGGATGGCACACTATCATACCCCGCCACATTCCCGCCGGAGTTCCCCAAGGCTCGGTCCTTAGCCCCTCCTCTTTGCTCTCCACAACGCTGATTTGAAAGTTACTCCCACCGTTCATGTCGTTCAGTACGCTGACGACACATGCCTCCTATCATCCTCTGCCCACGAAAACCTCATCAGTGACCACCTCAGTCGTGGCCTCACTTCACTCAACAATCAACTTTGCACCCTTGGCATCGGGCTGAATCATTCCAAGTCCACCTCCATTCTCTTTTCACGCCATCGTACACCTGGGAACCTCCCACCCAGGATCGCCTCCACCCCCATCCCCTGGTCACCTACCCTTAGGTACCTGGGAGTCATATTCGACTCACATTTCAATTTCTTCCCACACCTCGATTCTGTCACCATAAAAGCTCGCACCACCATGATTCACCTTGCCCCAGTACTTCGCACATCCTCGGGAACTCGCCCCGAGGTTCGTGTCCAGGTATTCCGCACATTCATTCTCCCCATCCTCACTTATGCCTGCCCAGCCTGGACTCATGTCACCACTCACACACTCCGTCCACCCACTCACATCTTCTTCCGCTCACTTCGTCTCATACTCCGTCTACCGCTCCCCATCACCTGCCATTTCGTGCTCACCACCGCTCACCTCCTTCACTTTTATGTCACCCTCGCCAACCTCACCGACAACTTCACCCATTCCTGCTCTCGCCACCTCGACAATCCACTCATTCGCCAGCTCTCCAACCCCATTCCACCCACCTCATTTCCTCGCCGCCCATTGCTCACTACGCAGCATCTTCGCCGAGACGCCGCCACCTTCGTCGATCCGGAAGCAGATGATCCGAGGTGACGACGGGATCGACCAAGGCTGACGTAGCACTGGACCATCAATTGTGCCACCCCTCATTACCCCTTTTCACAATTTAATCTTCGCCCCCTAAAGTAACTGACTTCCATGCATCACTCTACACTTCGCCCATACCTGACTGCCTCTTCACGCGTGTCGGAACGCCTTATAACCGGCATGCTCCCCTTCAATACACTTACCACATTCACCAAAATCAATGACACCAACGCCCATCATCTTGCCTAACTAGCCCGTAAGAACCTCCTGGTCGGAAGGGCAACACTACATACAATCATAAGTTTCAGGGTACAACACTTTCTACACATAAAAAAAAAACCGAACAGACATGTGGTGACCGCGTGGTCGTACAATATAACACACTAATGGATTATGATTAATTAAGGTGCGTGACACTGCTCTCCCCTCGGTGCGATGTAACATAAAATACAAGTTATTTCGTGGATGATGTGATGATACGATTACTGAGTGAGGTTGAAGCCTGAGGGGCTGGCACCGAGGTTCTTGTGAAGCGAGAGACTTAACACGTCCGACCGCGTTGAAGTGATAAAGCGTACTGGGGCGAGAACTGCGCCGGCTCCCGCTACCTGAGCGCGGCCGACGCCAAGCGGTGGAGAGATGAAACATCAATGCTACTTAAAAATGCTAATGAGATGTAGAAAAAAATGATATACCTTAGATTATCATAATCAAACACAATTACCATATACAACTTACATAATAAAACACAATTACCCTTGCACAAATACACAATAAATCAGGGTTATATTAATATTAAATATTTGCATCGCAGCAGCCACTGTCTTGCCAACTTAGTACTGTCACACGTCCCTGGCTGGCTGGGTATGTGATGACTGTCTTTAAACACGATAAATGTGATATAAATAAATACTGAATAGATACACTGAACCAATAAATAATAATGATTAAATTATTAAGCTCTGAATAATTAATGATGCTGATTAAATTAATGACACTGGTGCAATTACACACATGGAACAAATACACTTGATAATTATGACACTGAATAAATACATGTAACCCTGAATAAACTATGCTGATGCACTCCGATCAATTATGTCGCACTGATGTAATTATATTGGTGAACCCTGATTAATTACATAGCACTGAATAAACGATATTGACGAACGCTGATTGATTACATAACACTGAATACACTATCACTCTTGCCCACACGCCTGCTGGTGTGGTGCATCTGGAGTGGAGGACACTGCTGCGGCAGTCACAGTGGGCACAAAGGTACCAGTGAACGCCTGGTTCACGTCATAGAACGGGAAGATGCATGACTTCATCCCTGATTGTTACAGTTACCGTGGGCGTGGCCAGATACGTAGCGCATGGCGAGCTGTACAAATTGATCTTGCCCGCACTGTTCAGGAGCAATCAGTTGTTCACCACTGAAATTGTGTTAAGCTGCCATGCCAATGAGTGCTACTGTTAATTTTGAGTTAATGTTAACAGGTATCCATAGTAAGCTGTCGTAATTTTGAAGAAAATTGGCCGAAATGTGTGTCGTTGATTTACCTGTTGTCTTTGCTATTTTCACTGTTTCAATTAAAACATTTACGTTTCATTATAAAATAAATCTGTTAAAATTTTACGAAAATTTAATTTTTATGTATAATTAAAGTTTCAAAAAAGTGTCACAGCACATTAAAAATCATAATTTTGGTTCTAAGCAGCATGTGAAAGGTAATATTTTTGCACTGATTATATAGCTCCTTTCTAATTTAACATTCCAAAATTTGCAGTGTTTTTAAAAACTCGAGAATGTATCACGTCTAAAACTTATAATGTGTAAGTAGGAAATGTTATTTAATGTGTTTATGAAAATAACGTTTCTAATACTTACCACATAGGCCGATAATATGCTCTCAAAATTATGTTAAACTTGTCAGTTTTGTCAACTGCCCCCTAAACACCAATCTTTGAACGTCCACTAAATTGTTCCACAAAAATCTCTGGAAGACGTCCATTATTCTCTTGTAGCTTTTACATGTATCTATCTCAGACGAAAACTCTGCTTCATGTGGTTTTGCAGATAGTTTTCATCTATCAGAATACAGTATATAGCTGCTAAAAATTTCAAGTTTTATTTTGTTGCATCATGTATCTATGGCCAGATAAGAGGCCATTAAACATATTTTACATGAATGACTTCACTGAAGAAACGTGATTTGAAATCTTAGGCTGTGTCCTAATTCGTCCGAAGAATTATATATGCTCACGTGTACATGTCACTGAATTGCAAATGAATTATCGAAATTATACAAGTAAACGGATATATAATATACTTTTCGGAGACTCTCCGTTTTTCATGTGTAGGCAATTTGAAAAGCATTTTGCTGGTTAAAATTGATTTTCGGCATAATTATTTTATTTGAAGAATAACAGCACATCATTATTTCATAGGCGCGGAATTTAATAATTATTGGAAGGTACACCTTAAAAAAGATCTAAAGCTAAGGTAAAATAAGCATTCAAAATTGCAAACTCACGTACAGTCAGCGTAACAATAAATTTTAATGTTAGTCGAATTGAAATTATATTTAATCCTTTATTTAACACTATAAATTTCGGCAATCAACAAGTTGTTCTTCGCCGAAATGTATGTTCAATAAAAGCGATTGGCCGGTTTATAGCAACAAGGTTGCCTGCCCGAATTCGTCAAGTATGGTGCCAAGGGTCAGTGAGGTATACAAGGGTGCAAGTACACTCGTATGTAACAAAATTCGGACATGGTTTCTGACCCTAGCTTTCAGTACAGATCTGAGCACCGATATTGCGATGTTTAGCAGTATTCACAGGTTCTTTGCAGTTTGCCGTTTGATGGCACGAAGGACAATAATAGTCGCACGTAATGTGTCTGCAGTTTCTTCAGCTTCACTGAAAATAGTACTAAATGCTTCAACTGCTCTAAGGTTACATGTTTCTATTCTCGCGTCTGCCTGAGTAGCTTCCACTTCTGAAAAAAACCAGATGAGTGGAAGTGTTAGTGGTAAAACGTCACTACGATATGTAAATATCACAATAAATGTCGGATTACTAACTGCTATGAAAAGTGTCCTTACATTGACAGCTGCCTGCCATTATTTCGGTTTAGAAACTATTTGCAGCGCTTCTGCTACTTTGTGCAGTTCGAAGTTTAACTTTAACACTACAATATGGCGTTTGATACAGCAGATATCTCATATTTTAAATAAAAACAACTTTACGTTTGAAAATTGGCAGTAGAGGAAAAAACTATACTTTGAATATCATTTCAGATCTATTCCTGTAGCTTTGAGCAGTTGGGGACTTGAATACCGACATATTCAAGCCATTACTGTACATACAATGAATTACACGATTGTTAGCTTTTGAATTTTTTGAAAACTACCATACAGTTCTTAACTCATCTTGTGCATTCGTCTGTTGCGATTCCAATACGACCTGTTAGATACATATTTAAATCCTCTACCACACTGAAAAACATTTAGCCTAGTCTAATACCTATTATAATACCTATTAGTTGGTTCTAGTTGCTCGTTTTCGTCTTGTTCGTGCTCTTCTTGTTAACATTTACTTCATGAAGATAATAATTACCGTCGTTTCCTAGGATCGATAAACACCAAAAAAATCATCACTTACGAGGCTGTTATACACGTGCGTAATATAAGAGGCAGGTAAGAGTTGAGTAGCACATCTGTCATCCAACCACACGACCATCGGGGATGTAACAGATAGAGTTTTTCATAGAAATTTAATGTTACCCGAGTTTACTTAAGGAAATTTTTAATACAATTTTCTTGATACAACTTTTGAACTGCCTTACATTTCAGAGAACATCGGGATATTTTCCACAAAAGAGGTCTTAAATGAATGAAATTATTAGAAAAGCAAATATTTTTAAACCTTACCCATTCCCTTTATTTTACACTCGAATGAATTGTCTTCAAGAAAGTAAGACTTATATTCTACGAGTAGTGAATAAGTTATGCATTAATAATTGAGACGTTACTCCTGCAATGCACGCTATGACTAAAGAGGCTTTCCCAAAATGTAAATTCTTAAAAAAATAAATCAATAAACATAAAAAATACAATATGGTAAGAAAGACGAAGACCTCAAGTGAATATGTAGTGGCTTCCTCAGTCGAGAGGAAGTATTCTAATGAGACAATTCTGTTGTATTGCTGGTGTTAAAACTGCCGTAGAAACCAGATCTGGCCATCATGACTTCGGTTTTCCATGGTTTCTCGAAGTCACTCCAGGACACTAGGGCAACACAGTCTTGTCAGCGAACATGTACATAACCTCAGCCTCACGTACATGTACATAACCTCAGCCTCACGCACATGTACATAACCTCAGCTTCACATACATGTACATAACCTCAGCCTCATGCACACGTACATTACCTCAGCCTCACGTACGTGTACATAACCTTAGCCTCACATACATGTACATAACCTCAGTCTCACGCACATGTACATAACCTCAGCCTCATGCACATGTACATAACCTCAGCCTCATGTACATGTACATAACCTCAGCCTCACGTACATGTACATAACCTCAGCCTCACGCACATGTACATAACCTCAGCCTCACGTACATGTACATAACCTCAGCCTCATGCACACGTACATAACCTCAGCCTCATGCACATGTACATAACCTCAGCCTCACGTACATGTACATAACCTCAGCTTCACGTACATGTACAAAATCTCAGCCTCATGCACATGTACATACCCTGAGCCTCATGCTCATGTACGTAACCTCAGCCTCACGCACATGTACATAACCTTAGCTTCACGCACATGTACATAACCTCAGCTTCACGTACATGTACATAACCTCAGCCTCACGTACATGTATATAACCTCAGCTGCACGTACATGTACATAACCTCAGCCTCATGCACATGTACATAACCTCAGCTTCACGTACATGTACATAATCTCAGCCTCACGTACATGTACGTAACCTCAGCCTCACGTACATAACCTCAGCCTCACGTACATAACCTCAGTCTCACGTACATGCTGTGAGCGAAACAAAAGATGAGCCGGCCGTGTNATAACCTCAGCCTCACGTACATAACCTCAGTCTCACGTACATGCTGTGAGCGAAACAAAAGATGAGCCGGCCGTGTGCAGGACCACCGCACTCTGAACAAACCCTCTTCAGCGACCTTCTACATCATCATGCCCAGGCGATAGTTCGGGGCCTGTGACGGAACACTTACTTGAACGGAGCCTGGGAATGGCGGCCGTGAACACTGCAAACGCAACCAGCCCTTTTAATATAATAACTTCCTTATTGTCCCTCTTCCCCATTTCTTCCCAACAAGGCACGCCCACTGAGAAATACCGTAAGAAGTCTTAATGCATTTTCTCTAGCATTATTCGCTACCACTTAACCACCCGCAGTTCTCTTGAGTTTCTGAGAGGGCAAAAAGAAAAAAAAAAAAAAAANGGCAAAAAAAAAAAAAAAAAAAAAAAAAAAAGGCTAATTATTTTTTTAAGTTACCTTTCCTTTTACCCTTGGTTTCCAATAATTTTTGCGGTTGAAAATAATTTCCTTCTATAAAAACACAGTCCAAAATGTCCCAAAGAATATCTACAAAAAAGGAAGCAAAATAATGGGGTCTACATTTTACACTGTAAACTACCAATATTTGCCCTAGCTCTAAATATTTGGTGTACTACTCTTGTTCTGGCGTTCGGGGTTTTGTTACTAGTGTTGCGACAATAACTATATCTAGGTACATGAGTATGGAATAATGTTCAGATCTTGACCATGAATGCAGTTTTAAGCTGTAATTTCTTAAGCATCGCCGTTTAAATAACTGCTGTTCGTGATATCCCAAGTCTGCAGACTTGGGATACGCTAACCGCAAGAGGCATTTCCAAATGACTTCCTGCGTACCACAAAAAATTATCAATCGATGGCTGAGGAGATTGTGTAAAAATGTATGTGGTACTTGGGTTTTGATTACGACAAAACAGAAATTTGTCAATTATAATAGGTAACAAGTTTATTTATTACAGCTTCTGTGATACTGTGTTGGTAACAGTATGCAGCACTTTTGCAAATATACGTTCGTGGGCTATTATATGCAGTTTATATTGACTCTTACGAACAGTAATTGGCTGTCCCTTTTGAGCCGACTTAAAAGTGAAGGCACGCAGAAAAAAAATTTAATGTTGTTGCAACTAAAACATTACTATTGAAACATTTCTTTAAAAGTTTATGTTGTTGTAAAACTAATTATGCTGTGACAAAGTTAATAAAGTTAACCATTTACAAATTCTTGATATTACTATAATTCAAATGTACTGTTGAAGTGCTAATGTTAATAAAGTAATGTTGTCGCAACCAAATGTATCACACAAAAAAATAACAGGAAGAACAAACAATTTTTAGTTACTGCAACATTAAAGTAATGTCCAGACAATAAAAGCTTACGCTGACTTGTCGTAAAATGTCGGATAGTAGTGACCGGCGATAAACTCGTAAAATGAAACTACTATATTTAATTTTTAAAGCATAGTGTGAGAATAAAATGTAGGTATGACCAGCTGTCAGGCCTTGCAAAGCAGTTTTCGTGTGCTAAATATGAATATGTTTCTAGAGCATTAAGGATAGTTCCTTACTACAGCCCACGACCGATTGCATCCTCGTTTCTGCTTCTCTGAGTAAATCGCTTCGTCTGCAATGACCTCGCTGTCAACGAGACCTTCAGCCTTACGTAGGATGTTTGAGGTAAAATCCTCGTTTGGTGTTGGGCACTGTTACGCGTCAGGTAGACCCGGTCGACCGTATAACTGCCTCCTGGCCCTTCATGATGTTAAGATCGGATTTGGCAACCTTGGGCTGTCTGACTGTTCATGACAAATTGTCCTCGTATTTAAAGCACGAGGAGTTAAGACATTTATTGGCAACAATGGCAACCGTGTGTTGAGCTGGTTCTCAAACCATACTCACTAGGCGGGAAAACTGGAGCGTCCAGCAGCTTGATCCCTTGAGTGTGCAGGTTAGGGCTGATCTGGCAAGTGGGGTAAATCAACCCTACGCCGAGCAAGGTCTTAATTTCATCGGGAAAATGGGCGGGTGCAAAGGTCTTGGTTCCTTCAAAATCTTGTGGCCTCACTCTTCTACGACTCCCTTTTCGGTGATCACGAAGCTGAGAAAAAAAAATCAGTTTTTTTTTGTGTGGCTTATTTATATTTTTCAAATTGACGTGGCCATTTGCGTGCGCTTTTACTCTGATTGCCAGCTGCTAGTGCTGGTCGTTATTCAGGGCATGAAACTCAGTGCATGTGCACTGGTACTCATTTGATTCTTTTGGACAATGACATATTCATTATTTTTAATGATACCTACATAATGGAGCTTTATGTAATACTAGCTTACCCGGCCACGCGTTGCTGTGGCATAAAAGATTTTGGGTTATATTCATTTCTGTGAAATTAATTGAAAGAAGTATATGTATATATGTAAAAAAACATCGAGAACAACAAACTGAAATGTTCAAACAGACAGCTGTCAACAAAGGCGCTTCCTGACGCGAAAGCATGGTAAAAATGAGCTTTTTGCAGATTTTAATGCCTTTGTAGGTAATACAGATAAAAAATAAAGGTGCACAAACACTCGTGGGAACGAAAGGAAGGTTTATAAAAAAACAGAATGAAAATTGGTTGATTTTTTCGGGAGTTATACGCGTCCGAACAAACGGACACAACATTTATATATATATATATAATTACTGATGAAATTTAGGGCCTTCTAAGCATTACTTGAGAATTACGAGCGGGGGAAAAAAAGGTGTAAATATGGGGGGAGGTAAAAATAAAAATACAATAAAACATTTAAAAAAAATTGCGTGGTAACAATGAGAGTAAAAATGATCACCACCGAAATAGGCATAACGTGATGATGTGGTACCCAAACTCAATGATGATGACGACCGTCGTTGGGTGGTGGATTTCGTAAATCACTTGTCAGGTCGCTTTCGATCCCAAGCTGGTAATGAGGCAGGTTATTGTGGTTTGGCATTTATAGTCGGAATGCGCTGTGGCCTAGGAGTGGCAAGGTCATAGTCATTTGGATAGTTACAGACCGTTGGCCCGTGTTCGCATAAAACTTTAAATAAATGTGTTTTGATTTTAATTGGTACTTTCACGAAGTCCGACTCGAAACCTTGAGGTCAGGAAATAACGTCAGTGACCTCGCACGTGGAGGTCGTCGAAAGAGATCGTAAATTATTTGTGTAAGTGTTGTAGTGATTGTGGCACAGGAATTCACTATTAAAAAGATGAGCTGGAAATTGTATAACGTTGTGATTGTAAGTCGCAATTATATATATCTATTTTTTTCCCCCTGTGAATTGTAAAGTCGCGATTATAAGTTGTTTCACCGAAGTTTTTATCGACAGGAATACTGCTTATGTCATCGGCATGGAACACGTCAGCGCGATGCAGAACTGCAGTCGCAACTGACTGAAGCGGACGTGTTGTTATCTGGCGGGATATACCTGTGACGCCGACAGGCAAGAAACCCGCCAAACCGCAAAGACGACAACGCCGTGGCGGTTTAGATTGAGGTCGAGAGGAGTGTCTTGTACAGCTATACCACCATCCGCCAAACTGGGACGTTACCTTGCCGGCAGTACGGTTCTGCTCAGTTCAAGTTCACTCCTACCACGAAAATCACAGTTCAACCTTAACCATGGCCGAAGGAGGTGGTATTGTGGTTTTCTGCCTGTGTCTGCTGGCTGGCGGAACTGTCGGTGAGTTACGCTTCATTTTCGTCAACNCTCTCTCTCTCTCTCTCTCTCTCTCTCTCTCTCTCTCTCTCTCTCTCTCTCTCTCTCCCTCCGTGGCTATCTACAGCTGCCAGTAGCACTACCTCGGTTTATACCCGATGACCGTAAAAAACTTCACCTAAAAATGTGCTATAGAGAACGAAATATTTGTAGGTAATTAATATCTGTTATTTCAAATGTAACATTCCCTGACGGTATGGGATCTGGATGCTATGAGCCACTAGGTCGCTGGTTCGTGTCCTACTTTCAGCAGTCGCATACTTGTTTAATGCTAAGTTAAGTAAGGAAGCGGTTTTTGCGAGGCGGAATCATTCACTCAAGTCGATAGTTGTTACAGAGAGACAACATTTTGATCACAAATATTGGGGCATGACTGGGAAGAGGAGAGAAGAGATTTGGACGGCTCTTAACATCAAGATTTTGAGAGCCAATAAAGGTGAAGCGTGGTGAGTATGGAGCAGCGCCGGAATGCAAGGGCGAGTAGTCTAACCACTACACCACCGCGGCCCCGACGTGACTGAAGAGTACATAATACAGCATATCTCGTGGACCAATTAACCGATTCCCGCCAAATTTTACATGCATGTTGTGCAACTGGCGTGTTTTAGGTGCGGCAGTCTTTTTTGTAATCTATTAAACAATTCAACAAAATTCAACCAAATTTTGTCCACTTCAGTATTCATTATAAGCATCAATTAAGCATACAAATATACTAATGTGCCTGCCTTTTTACATAATAATGCCACATGAGAAAATTGCAAATTTTGCCATATTACTGGAACAATTCAACTAATTTCCACCAAATTTGGCACATTGTTAGTGCTAAAGAACGCCATGTAAAGATTTGAGGGGGGTCAGACATTGATTTTCAACACGGCTACCATATAAATATTTAATAAGTTTGACACAACTATTAAATAATTTAACAAAATTCCACCAAACTTTTTATGCTGACAGTATTTATTAGAAGTATCGTATACATAACCTCTTCCTTAGGGAATTTTGTAAGATAGTACCAAAACAGAGAATCAAATATTTTTGCCATATCTCAGGGATTAATCAACCGATTTACACCAGATTCTTGACACAAGTAGCGCTACGATAGGCCACGTAAACTCACGTGTTTTAAGTGGCCCAGGATCTTATTATCAAAACGATGGGTCTGTCAATATTTGACGTTAGTTAACCCCATCATTCAAAACATTGGCCTGATTATTTTCCAAGTTGATGTTTCAAATCCTACCTCCTTGACGCACTTGATTGAACACTAGCAAATGGTACGAGGTTTTCTGGGTTCGAGTCCCGGGTAAGCCACGCGTGTATTTGCAATTGTCTCACTACTGTTGCATATGCTTCTGGTTTCATCTTTAATAATATTGGTGTCAACGAGACGCCAAGGCCTATCTATCATCTGAGATTTTAAAAACTTCACTTAAAACCATTTGCACCCATGTAGAAGTAAGGAGGATTATTAGTTATATAATTTCGTGTTTGCTTTGCTATAATTCCTTCTTAAATTCTATTTTCCAAAGCAAAGTTATGTATTTTTTCTTCTTGTAACATACGCTGGGTGATGGAGAGATAGAGGGAGAGGGAGGGAGAGAGTGGGAGAGGTGGGAGAGTGAGTGGGAGGGGAGG
>NQII01002125.1:153737-213776 GCA_002778355.1 Clitarchus hookeri | reverse complement strand
AGCTGGGAAAATCACCTACAGACCCAGCTGCCTTTCTATCATGGAAGCTGTCAGTTCCTCTTCCGGTTAATAATTCTTAATTCGTGAGTAGCGTAGTTAAAAGGGAAACTGTGAAGAGTTTTCCAGACAAATATAAGTATGTTACCGTATTGTTATTAATGTGCCAGTAATGGGTATGAGCTATACATGTGCTGGCGTAGAATGCAAGGTGTTTGTGGAAACAAAAAATTGATAGATTATTTACAATAATTAATTAAGGCAGTGAAAAGATATACTATGTATAGCAGAAGGCATCCCCTTAAATTTACTGGAATGGAATGTTAGGTGATGGAATGAAACGCAGGAATGAGACTGGATCATTTAGGAAATGGCACAGCTCCTCCAGCCTTTCAAATTATTTTTGTTCTTAAGGATAGTTTGCAAAAGTCGTCTATTTTCCTCCGTTTGCTGGAAGAGGGAAAAGCATTGTGAGAGGGGATGGTTGTTGTAGGAGCGGTTGTGGAACGTGTGAATGGTGATTAAATTTGACAGGGCTGTGAGGAACAACTGTTAACAAATTTTTGTTGTCATAAAAAGTTCAGCATAGGATAACCATAATTTTGAAATATGTAAATAGACTTTAGATGCATTGCCAAATATCTGTACGTACATTTATTTTATTCTGTCTCTTAAAAACATCAGGGCACGTCAGAAGCAAGGAGAACACCGACGTATTTAAGAAAACACCAGCACTTAAACACTGGCTAAAGATCCCTACCTCAGATCGATGCTTCAACAAAGAAACAATAATGAGCTTCAGCTGGGGCTGGGAGATGCTTAACGAAGCACTGTTGAGGAAGATTTGCGTATGAAGCCCTTGAAGGTTATGATCGCTTAAGAACATGCTCGCGCGGCAATGAGCCAGAGCTGAGTTAGTAATAGTGGTGATTGTGATTAACAGTCAGTTTTAATAATAATAATAATAATGGCGTGTGGGGAGTGCTCCANTTAACAGTCAGTTTTAATAATAATAATAATAATGGCGTGTGGGGAGTGCTCCACACCCAGGGCAAGGCAACACCCTCCGAGTGACGGTATTTCCAGCTGGGACCCGTAGGTGACCGTCATCCCCGAGCATGATAGAAATGAAACCCTAGAATGCAAGGGCGAGGGAAACTGGAGTACCCCGAGAAAACCCGCCGGCAAGCGGCATCGTCCAGCACGATTCCCGCATGCAAAAATCCGGGAGTGAACCCGCCGGGGATCGAACCCGGATCGCCGTGGTGGGAGGCGATCGCCCTGGCCACTACAGTCAGTTTTAACTGAGAGGTCCTATCACCTAAGCCTGTGTGTGATAAACCATGCCACACGTGCAATCAAACATACGACGTGTGCGTGTCAACAGGTTCCTGATTGGTGGAGACGGGAACGTGTACGAGGGCACTGGCTGGCATTGGGTCGGCAACCACACCAAGGGCTACAACACCAAGGCTGTGGGCATCTCGCTGATTGGCGACTTCAGGGGTGAGTACAGTACAGAGGCGTGGGGAAAACCTTAATGAAGATCAACACACTACTAGAGCGCAGGTGTTCAAAGAAAATTTCTCAAGAATGTAATCATAAGTTACAAATTCTGCAGATTCTGTTTCTGGCGCCGTTGATGTTTTTAAATTTACGCATCTAGCATATGTCTTATTCAGTGATGCATAAATTATTTTTTCATTCAGACGTAGTATATAAAACTCCTGTTGTTCAAGCATCACTGTCTAAAATTGTCCATATGGTCACTGTTAAAAGCATTTTGCTTTTACAGTGCTCTGGGAGTCAGTGTGTTGTGTGAGTGAGCATTCGTATAGGATGTCAGGAACTTGTTAACCCCGCTTGAATGGCATAAAAATGACACGAAAACCTAATAAAAATTTGAAAAATATTTGTACAATTTGTTTGTGTTTGTGAGTTTTGTAAAAGTGATTTCACAAAATCCTTGATTTTCTTGTTAAAATTCCTTGCAGCATGCCTGTAAGCTAGCACGATAGTTCTGTAAATTTCCCGGTTCTTTTCCTCTGGGTGTGATGTTTCTTTTGTCTGTTCATGCAAATGGAACCTTTGCACTGAAAAGGGGCGGGATGCCTGACATGCCATCAGCCCTACCATTGATTATGGGGTATTCACTATTGAGACAGGAATTGAGAGGACAAAGGTGGTGAGAGTGGGGTTAATCAAAGAATCTCGCCTTCCCTCCATTTGATGGGAGCTGCCTCGGCCGAAGGCAGGTCGTACACTTCCTCTGTTCCTGGGGTATTTTGCCAGACAGCGATCATGGTGACCTGGGTATGTTGTTTTTATCAACCACAGCTAAGTAACTCTCAAGAGCCACACTATACAATGAGCTGTGGATGTTGTCATAGCCCACTGCTGTTTCCAGCCCTCGGCTGGGCAATTGTAGTAAGATGACTTCATCCTCTCCTTTCTCTCCCCCGTCATTCCTCCAGAATCTTGTTTCAATCTTCTCGTTCCTGCATTTCTGTAATTATCTGTTCTTCCCACCCCTTCTCGGTCATCATTGGGCCCTGCTTCCTGTGTAAAGTTCGATAACTTGTCTTGGCAGACTCTCTCTTCCCATTCTCTATACATGTCCATACCATCTCACTCTTACCTTTATCATGATTTTATTCCGGTCTTGTACTTCTGCTCATGCTTGAACAACTTCATTTCTAAACTTGTTCTTTCCCATTGTCAACATACTCATAAATTTTATGCCTGTATCACTGATTTTCCCAGCATTTTTCTTATCTGCTATCCATATTTATGTTATACATATATGTCTAATGTAGTATTATATATATATATATAATCACCCATTTGCACTTCAGTGGCAATGTCTTTTTCCAAACCGGATCTTTGACACGTCAATACAACACTCCAACCTGCAATGAAAAACAAGGGGCGCAATACACTTAATTCCTCTGTTCAAATCATTCTGTCAGCCCTCTTCCACTTCTAACACAATTTCTGTTTCCACTCTAAGTTACATTATTTGATCTGCCCTTATTCCAACTTCTACCATAGCCTCCCAAACACTATATTTCACTTTCTCTAAATCCATAAATACTTTTACCAGATTCTTCCCATATCCATGGCTCCGATAGCTTAAGGTTTTGTGGCCTTGTCATGGGTTGCCAAACGAGTCTAGCGGCTGTACACACTTGTCGACTGTTAAACTTATCGATAAGGTATGTTGGTCAGAGCCCTTCTTTATACCAAAATAAGGACAAAGTTGTTGGCCTAGACTAGATGGCCGCTGGGAACCAAAAATGCCACTGGTTATTCCAATACTAGAGTGAATTGTCTGCACTAATTGAAGAATCCTGAATTGAAGAGATGTGGCTAGCATTGACAACATATTAATACTTATCCAACGTTCCTTCTTCCGTGTACTCACTCAGGCCAAGACACTTAAAAATAGTGAGGCTGTCTGCCCCTACTGACCTATGGTGTGCCGTAAGTAATCTCGAAATAATGTTTCACAAGAACAGCAGTGCTAGATCAAGCAGCATTTCCACAGGTGGAAGTGCTAAGGCCTGAAGATAAAATTCACAGTGAAAAAGAAAATCCTAAATTGGTTGGGAGGGGGTGGCAGTACAGTGGTACATATCACATATCTACTTCCAAGGCCTAGGACAAAGGGTAGAGAACAGTGCATCAGACTACATTGGGAATTTCATTTCCAACTATTCTCTATCCAGGACATCTCACTCACTCCTACTCACTCACTCCTACTCACTCNCATTGGGAATTTCATTTCCAACTATTCTCTATCCAGGACATCTCACTCACTCCTACTCACTCACTCCTACTCACTCACTCCTACTCACTCCTACTCACTCCCTCCTACTCACTCACACCCACTCCTACTCATTCCTACTTACTCACTCCTACTCACTCACTCTTACTCACTCCTACTCACTCACTCTTACTCACTCACTCCTACTCACTCACTCCTACTTACTCACTCACTCACTCCTACTTACTCACTCCTACGCACTCACTCTTACTCACTCCTACTCACTCACTCCTACTCACTCACTCCTACTCACTCACTCCTACTTACTCACTCACTCACTCCTACCCACTCACTCTCTCTCTCTCTCTCTCTCTCTCTTCACACATTCAATAAGAATGACTGAACTGGCCACCACAACACTTGTTTCNTCTCTCTCTCTCTCTCTCTCTCTCTCTTCACACATTCAATAAGAATGACTGAACTGGCCACCACAACACTTGTTTCTTCCAGATCACAATACGACAATTTTTGCGTGAGGCCAAGCGGAGTGGTGTGTTGTTCCACAGACATGCTGCCCCCTGCACGTCAGATGGAGGCGCTGAAGAAGCTGCTGAAGTGTGGCGTGGCGCGGGGCGAGCTGGACCCGGACTACAAGCTGTTGGCTCGCCGCCAGTTGTCCAGAGGCGACCGGCCAGGTGTGGGCACGGCCTTGTTCCTGGAGCTGCAGACTTGGCTGCAGTGGGCCGGCCAGCCGTCCGGCGGTCTCTAGTGCCTCGCCACGCTGTACAAACAACGCAACTACAGTTCTCGTTCGTCACGTGGAACTGTGGCCAGTGACGTATAACAAGTGTATGCAATGCACAGTACTTTAGGGGACCACGACCTGAGCCCTTACTTCTNACTGTGGCCAGTGACGTATAACAAGTGTATGCAATGCACAGTACTTTAGGGGACCACGACCTGAGCCCTTACTTCTGAGTGTTTGAAAGAAAACAAAAAAGACACTTAAAGTAGAACACCTGTTATAATCTGCATACAGATATCACGAACTTGAACATATCAACAAGGCAGAGTGAAACAGTCAACTGTGTATGGAGCAATTCAACGATTCCATACAGTGATGGTTATATTTAAGATGCTTGTGTATGTTACCGAAAATAACGTAAATTTTACATTTTACACCAAACATATTGATTCAAATATAGCTTTCAAATTTATTGCAGTCGAAAAGTTTTTTTAACTCTAATCTGTGAATAAAGTATTACTAACACCAGAAAATGAAAACAGCCATGGTAATTCCTTACTATATTTAATACTTCTAGACACTGGCCCTACTGATATCCACAAACGACTCTCTCTGTGATATATACACTGAAAAAAAAAAAAACTGGTATAGGCGTGCATATGCAAATAACAGAGGTATGGAACCAATCAGAGTAAAGCGATGCGGTCGGCAGCTAGATCGGTTACTGCTGCTACAATGGCAGGTTATCAAGATTTAAGTGAGTTTGAACGTGGTGTTATAGTCGGTGCACGAGAGATGGGACATAGCATCTCCGAGGTAGCGATAAGATTTGGATGCTCGCGTACGACCATTTCACGACACATGGCACTTATAGCCCTTAGGCCATTTTGTAGTGTAGAAGCACATCGCTGCAGCCGGAAAAAAGATCGTGAACGAACGGGACAAACGACGACTAACGAGAATCATTAAACGTGACAGACGTGCAACCCTTTCTCAAATTGGTGCAGATTTCAATGCCTCCTGCATACCTTCAGACATTAGTCGAGTCCATGCCACGTCGTCTTGTGGCACTTCTGCGTGCTCGGGGGGCCCTACACGATATTAGGCAGGTGTACCAGTTTTTTTGACTCTTCAGTGTATATGGGATGAGTAAAATCTTCAAATTCACCATTTTTATGTGGCTGCACAAGTGTCTATTAACATCATCATGTTTTGGCTCCCAAAAATTATAGTGATTTGGTATTAAGAAGATTGCAAAACAAATCATTAATCTCATAACTGGCTAAAAATTTCTTCGGATGTCGAATGGATGCTGCTCTGAATGTGGTGAATACATTTTGCTGGTTACTGACTCTAGCAAATACTGCAGGGTTTGGCAACGATCATCGTAAATTCTAAGCAGCCAATGCAGATACTCCGCAATACTCTTTGTACAGTTTCAAAACTATGTATGAATAAAAACATTTAATTAGGTGGTTATTATTTTTTAACAAATAAAGTATATCAATTCAAGAATAATTTGTTATGAACACGTTAGCATATTAAAAAAAGCAGGATATTGTTTTTATTTCCACCGTTTTCTAGATATGGTTTTCCCGTTAAAAAGTTAAAAAAAATTAAGTGTTTTCATCTTATAGTCCAGTTATTTGAGGAAAATTACTTTAAAATACTCTTACAAACACGGGACTGGATTTATTTGTAGTGTTTGGTCACCCAATAACATACTAAAAGCCCTCGAAAAACTTATCTTATAGTCGCCATTTTGAAAAATGGCTGTTAAATCTGGATTTTTTTTTACACTTTTATCAGAAACTATGAATCCTATCAATAACAAGCTTGAAACTAAACTCAACTAAAATTTTGAACAGACAAGTATATTCCTGTTTTATTCTTGGCATTTTAAATTCTACACAAGTGAATATTATGCCAATATTTAAAATTCTAGATTTTTAAAAACACGTGAACACAAAATTTACCGCTCTTTAACGTGACTCCGACTCGAAATAAAAAGACTACCAAACGAAATATCTCAGTATTTTTTAGTATAAACACAATTATTTTTTATGCTTTTAACAAAATTCTCAAAATGAGTATATATTGACACACAATATGCCTTCGTAGTGGAGTAATGCAATTAACGTGAACATGAATTAGGTGAAGATGTTAAGCATCGAGTGTTGCAAGTGGTTTCAATTGCAGAGGAAGATCGATACCATCAAGATTGCTACACTGATTTCAGACAAGTAGAAAAAACGAGTGGAGCAAAGCCTGTCAACGACAAATGTGACGCCATATAACAGTTATTGTTCGATTGTATTAAGAATCATTACGAAACACAGTACACGCTACCAGAACTCAACGAGTTAATTTATAATTTTTCTGATGCAGAGCAATGCGAAATTTTTTTTCTGTATTCTGAAAACTCGTTTGAAAGGAACACTTTCAAGCTAGAATAATAGTCACTGAAGCGTTTGGTAGTAGATCGTTGCTTATAATTTTCAGACACCGCACACAACATGCATTAATACATGGTCAACGATATTCGCAAAAGGAAAACAACACGTGGAAAAATGAAAGACTGAGGATTGTTGAAATGGCTGCGGACATAATACAGTATGTCAGGATGTTCGAGATGAACCATTTGCATTGTCAACTTATCCATCATTAGACGAAATAGAAAATAAGGGGTTGAAACTTATCTCACAATCATTGAATGTTTTGATGGGCAATGCGATTCAAGGAATTACAAAGAAAGGGACTGACAAATTCAGAGCAATCGCCATCATTTACCATTCCAAAATAGTATCAGGCTATCATACAGTGTTTAGTATTTCATAAACAGTACTGTGAAACCATACACGTGTGTTTATCGAAACAAAATTGACAATAGTCACCTCGAATCCACGCCCTTGTTTTTTTTTTTTTTTTTTTTTTTTTTGCAATCCACAATGGACACGAAAACGATTCCTATTGGCTACACGGAGTCACGGACGCGGAAGAGTTGGAAGTTGACCAGCTTTCTCATGTTCTTCCGTGCATATCCATGTATTCATGCATTCCAGTGGTGATTGAAGAACTTAAACGTTGTCCTTATCCGTGGCACTTATTCGCGTCCGTGAGATTGTAGAACGGGCCTATGAAATCTATCGTCTAGCACACCATGGGTTACGCAATGTGATATTAACTGATTTCACAGTTTCTTTTTTCGCGCAATTGTCTTATAACTTTACGCTCTACGTCTTGGGATCCCTCGGCGCTCTCAACGCTGAGCGCATTCCTGAGCAGATCAGTTGATTGCATTTCAGCTCCACTTGTTCTTGCATGTCGTGCTTCGTGTAACCGCGCGCGCGTTAGAAGCGGAACAGCTCTGTGGATTCGACCAATAAACGCACGCCAAACTAGAATGCAGCAACGGCAACCTGGAGGCTAACAGAACGTTCTGCTGCTAGCACGAAACAGTCATGTGATCGGATTTAAGGGTAGGAGAACAGAATATTATGTTAGGTTATTACAATCCTAGTGAGAACAATCCAAATATATCGTGGAAGCTGTTCTGTTGGAGGTACTATCTGTTCTGTAGCAGGAACGTAGTGATCTGCTGTGGTAACCGTTATGCACAGTAGCAAGTACGAGTATAATCACAGACGGGAAAACAAGAAACCGCTATGCTGGCACTACTATCTATGTCAACAGTATTTAGATGGAACCTGCAACCCATCAGATGGTCGCCGTGTTTTAACAGTCTCAGACGGTTCCTACTTCCATATTCTTTTTCTCAGTGTTCATGTGTCGGCCAAGAGAAACCGAATCGATTAGAAAAGTGAATATTTTACGTAATTGTTAATTGCTACTCTTATATGCGTTTGGAATACCAGAAAGCAAAATAAATCAATTTCGATATTCACAAATGTCTACTTCATCGTTGAGACATGGGACTATCTTCCTCCCGTTGTTACTAGCCTTACTGGCCACTATGCCAGTCAGTGTGTCTGTAGACATTTAAGTAGGAAGGGACAGTGACATTTGCCAAAGGTCGATTCCAAAAGTGCTTGCTCAACCGTCAACTGCCTATAAATTGGTCAGGAGTACAACTGGTCGTAAAATATTTTCCCAACCAAACAAAGTGCAAGCTAGCTATAGTTGGACACACCCTGTAGAGAGGACCGTTGGCTGAATGTCTCGCACGTGGCGATGGAGGTCCACTGGCTCCACGAGCCAGTACGGACATCGCGCCGTAACGCCCCCCCCCCCCNAGTTCAGCGGCCCTAGGGCGTGTCTCGGCCTACTTTACCACGATATCACTTCCAAACAGAAGACGCTTTGTCCATATTTTCCCGCGCCACACTGATAAAAAACATTTTCTGTAAAATTTTTAAAACTCGTAAAATTGCTGCAAGTTAAGATTTACAGACTAAAAAAACACACACAAAAAATATCATATTTATTTATTCCTACTCGATCTCTTGTAGCACGGTTCTTCTGTTCACTGGGGGAAAAAATATTTTTTTTATCTATGAAAGCGATATTTTGAAAATGCGTAAAATCATTTAACATGCAAAACCCTATCCCTTCACTTTTCCAGTCCCGCTGTAGGCGAAAAAATGAAAAAAATTACTTTTTATATTTTAAAAGTATTTTGTGGCTGCGGTATTACATTAATAATAAATAGTCTGATCAAAGTAAAAAAAAAAAAAAAAAAAAAAAAAATTAATTTACAAAAATAATTACCCATGCTATGTGACTTTTNGATTTGTTTTCATCATACAAATGTCAATATTTTGCATAACTAGCATGTTTGGCTGCAGTTTAAATTAATTGTTGTTGCCATTGGAGTAGGAAAAAGAAATTGCATTGGAATTCCGTAAGTGGTTAGACCAAAACTGTATTTTAAGTTTTACAATAAAATTTAAATTCAAAATAGCCAGAAGTTAAATCCTAATAGGGAGGCGAATAAAACGCCAGATTTCAAAGACATTTATTTGCGGTATTTGTGAAACTTCAAGAAAAGCTTATGCTGAAATCAGACATTGGGTAATTATTAAAAATTTGTTCGCCAAAAAATGTAATGGTAAAGAGCTTATATTTATACTGAAAATGTAGGTGAAAGTAATTTTTTTAAAAACTGATTAAGAATTTTTGTAATATTTTTTATTAATATTATATCACAGAAGCGTGTAATATCTTCGAATCACAGAAGACAAATGTAGGCACTTGAACAGTGTTAACGGAGGAGACATATGCAGGCGGACGGGCTTGTGCAGGGGAGATACGTCAGTGCTGTGTCACTCGGTGTCCGCACTACACTACACTCGCGGGAAGTGCGGCTTCCTGGACTGCGGCGGGGGCTGCGGGGGCCGCACCCACGGCTTCCTAGAGTCCGCACCTCGCCCGCCGACCTCCACGTCGTCGTCGGCGTGGAACCTGGCGGCGAGCGGCGCCCTCGCCGTGGGCGGCGTGTCCGGGGTGGAGGCNGTCGGAGGGCTCCAGCAGGCCACGCACCATCGGGCTCTGCGCGGGCGACATCCTCAGGCTCAGCCCCTTGGACAGCCTGCGGGTCCGCACCGAGAACTTCCTGCCGACGGAGGTCCGGGTCGCCAGGGTAGTAGAAGGAAGAAGTGAGTCCGGGGTCACCTGCAGCGTCGCCAGCACGGCCGTGTTCGTGGTCGACACGAGCTCGCGTCTCGATATGTCCGGCCTCGGCGAGCCGTCTGGTTGTCCGGGCGACCCTCTCGACCTCGCGGGGCGATGGTTCCTCCTCGGGCGCCATCTGAAGAACGTTGGCTTGTTCATCGAGCGACCTGACATGCTCGTGGCGGCTAAGCTGATGCCTCGGTTCTTCGACTTGTGGTGGTGGAAGTACAGCGCCAATGCCACCAGGGCCAACAGCGGCACGATGCCCAGGAAGAGGGAATACAGTGACGCCACAAATACAAAATTACCTGCAACAAGGATTTCACATAAATAATCGAGGCATTTTTGTCTACTTTATGTGTTTATTATAAAGTTTAATGGAAAACAATTTGAAACTTTTTTTCTTAATGTCGGAAACGTTATTTTATGTAATCACGGCAAGATCTAGATGTTATTTCATTCGAAAATTGTATGACCAGCATTAATATTTTACGATATATTATGTTAACTTTAAACAAAATTTCAATTGTCCTAATCACTCGAAGCATTAGTTATAACAACATAACACAGTTTATTCCAAATCAAGTAGATAATGCTTTATCTTGCACATTTTATAAATTAAATTAAACGAATGTGCTCCCCCCCAGATAAAAAAATGTGGCGGTGATTTGGTGATTTCGTGTTTTTGTAAATACTTGCTGCATTCAAACAACGAAATATAAAATTACAAAAGATGTCATGATTTTTGTATACAAAATCGGACCATGTGACGATTTTGTTGACAAAATCTTGCCAATCAGAACATGGCCTGAGTGCCTATGAGCCAGTTTCCATCGAGGTAACACTCGCCCGTTCACAACTTTGGTTCGCCAGGATTGTTCACAACGTATTTAAATACTTCGAAAGGATTAAAAAGTCAACTGAATCGCCGACCATCGAACATTTATGGGACCAAGTGGGACGCCAGCTTTCCGCGACGAAATGTTCGTGATATGGAGCATGATTTGCAACACATGTGGGGAAAATGTGCTGCAGGATGACGCATGGCGCTTGTTCTATTACGTGTCCGGTCGTATCGCTGCATCTGTCCAGCAAGAGATGATACGGTGAGTTACTAAATGTGTCCTTTGTGTGCAGCAGAAGGGGGGAACATCTTCATGACGCAGTGATATTGTGTGCATTGATCGGATACCGGCGGGACTCGAGAAGATACGCATGAAGAAGCTATAGTGGTATTTGATTGAAACGAGGATAAAAAACCAGGTGGGTAAAGAACAACCTTCTGAGAAATCGACCGGGGTCCAAACCACATCCTGAATGAGACCTATGTATGCTACCACAGGACAAAACACTGTCGGTTATTTAAAATACAGAACTATATGTTGAACTTACCACCAGGATCCGTAGCAGGCCCGCTATCTAGACTACCTCCTGGACCATAAGTGTCACACTCTGGTGGAGAAAATCCAACGTCGCAGTGACACTGTCTCAAATTGTTACAGACTCCGGACCCAGAGCAGTTAGACGTACAACGCATGATGCGGTCCACATCCACGCACTTGCGTTTCAGGCACATCTGAAACAGCACAGCTGCGTTTTTTCAAAACTGCCACGCATGGTGGTTCGCTTGTGTGTTGTGTATTTAGGGGAAAGGGACAATACACTGATGTCCTTCCCACAATTAACACTGAAAACACAAAGGACGGGGGGAAAAAAATGGATGCGTGTACTTATGCACGCGCGTTAGAAGTTATACTTCTTTGGCGTGACTAAAATAAAATTTCATTATGTATGCAAATAATTTATGTAAGAAGGAAAAACGATAAAATTACCGAAGTAAGACATTAAATACAATTAATGAAGGTTTGATTAAAGGACATAATTAAATTACCCTCAACGCACCAAAAGAAGTATAACTTATTAAAATAATACTTACAAAAAATTAACCTCAAATACTTGAAAACACTTTTAAAATTTTATTATACAATTTTTGTCAGTAACCAATTTTTCACGGCACAATGTAAGTAAAATAAATAAATAAAATATATATATTCACAACGAATTACTAATATAAACGAAATGTTTTCAAATTTGCTTACTACATGAACTGATTTTCTGTCTGTTTTAAATATAACCACGTGCTATGTTGTGTACCTTTCGTTTATCTAGACGATACGCGCATGCGCGTTGGGTCATACCCCTGCCACGTTCACTGTCGTGCGCGCGCAACTATACGCGCATGCGCGTTGGGTCATACCCCTACCACGTTCACTGTCGAATTTCGTTACACTGTGCGCGCACAACTTCCGTTTCACACTAAACTTTTACCCTCAACGCGCCAAAAGAAGTATAACTTCAAAAATGGCTAGTAGGTAGGTAGTGCTTAACGCCTCGTCGACAGCGAGATCATTAAGAGACGGAGCAAATTGCTCAAGACAAGGTGGGACAGGGAATGAGTCGGCAATGTCGGGATGAAGGAACCATTCCAGCATTCACTTGGAGTGATTTAGAGAAACCATGGAAAACCGAAGTTGGGATAGTCGGACCGGAAATCGAACCCAGGTCCTCCCCAATGCAGCCTCGCTCGGTAGGAAAACAGTAGAAAAATTACATCCATTCGTTAACGTTTCTAGTCATCTTCTAACTTTTTTGCTTGTAAGTTGGGCTGACAGCTATGTGCAGAAAGACTGAAGCGAATTAAATGTGATCCAGGAATAGCGAAAACAAATTCAGGGCTGTCAGACGTATTACGCATGCGGAATCACTAACCACAAATATATTTTTTCAAGTAATCATGCATCCCGCTGTAACTAAAACGAAAATAATCGTACATGTAGAGGACATGAGGGCTAATCACTGGGCGATTATACCACGGCTATATTACATAGTCAATGTTATTTTGCGATATGTGACGTAAGGGTACCCACCGTTGGATCAGATAATCAGTCACCAGCCTCCCACCTGTAAGTTCCCGTTTCAATCCCAGGCCCTGGTCGAGAGGGACATTTTCGGACAGGAGATACCCACGTGGAGACCATGACAGGCACTGACATGGTGTGGGGACATTCTCGGGGTTCTCCCGCTTCATCGTTTCGCCGCGTCCCCACCCCCAATCTTGTCTCAACAATTCTTCTGACTGGCTGGAGCGACAGATCTGTCCCTCGGGTTTAGGTATGGCAGACGGCTCCGATCAGCGCCAGCCACCTCCTCTAATCCATATGAGTGGAGTAGAAAGATTTAGGCGGGACTTAACATTGAGGTCTTGAGAGACGATGATGATGAAGCGAGGTGAGTGCGGAGCAGCACCGGAATGCAAGGGAGGGGGAAACGGGAGATCCCAGAGAAAACCCCCCGACCAGTGGCATCGTCCGGCACGATTCCCACATACGAAAATCCTGGAGCTACCCAGGCGGGGATATAACCCTAAGTTGGAGGGCGAGTAGTCTAACCACTACACCACCGCGGCTCCTCGCCCCCATACAAGACCCTACCTCAAGCACTCATGGATTTTCATGTATTGGTAGGACGTAAGGGGAGAGATGGTTTTAACGACTTAGGCTTACCTGTCCTTGGCCGCACTTGGCACCGTCAGGTACTTGACCAGCATCCACCTCGCCCTCCGCCACCCCCAGCTTGACGTGCACGCAGGAGATAGTCTCCAGCCCGTTCTGTATGTCGCTTCGGTTCACCTGGGCGTAGTAGGTGTTGCCGAACTGCAAGCTGTCTTCCGCCCGCGTGCACTGCAGTTGGCCACAAACAGCGTCCCTGCGCGTACACACACACACACACGTGACATCATGCGGCTAGTGCACATGCCTGCCACCGGGCTCGATTCCCGGCGGCCACCCCCCACCCCCTGGACTTTCGGCAGCGGAAAACCTGATGAGGCTGCTCGCCCGAGTCGGTAACAAGTACGGTGGAAGACTCCAAACAAACTTAGCCGCGACTGTTGATCAATTGCACGCACCACCTCAGAAACGATCTGACATCGGAGTACTGGTCCCTCAAGGCGACGCCAACGAACGTCGTTGAAAATGTGTTCAGACTTCAGTTATACGAAGCTAACTCTAGAATATGCATTCTCCCACAAATTTACGATGCACGAGACACACGCTCGTTGTTGCTCAGCCTCAACCACGAATGCCGAAGACGTTAGTTGAAGCTTACAGGTTTTTGGAAGATAACGTAGAAATAATAAGAAAGGGTAGTCGTATACAATGGTCGTTGCCAACTTTTGAGCTAATATTTTGTACGAGAGACGCATTTTTGTTGAGCTGTTATACGTCGTGAAATTGTACAGTTTATTGCAGTACAAGATACTACGCTACAGGAGTTTTAAGGAGCTAAGTACTGTGTGATATTACTCCTCACCACTACTTTTTGCTAGAATATCCCAAACGATTTTCTGTTGGGACAGTTGGCAATAATGTTATAGCTCCGAGAAAACATGTCCCGCAACATAGTAAGGTTACCACTAAGTCAATTATGATATTCAGTGTCTTAAAAAAACTAATGTTGGGTAAATAAAAATCTTATAGAAATTTACTTGTGTTTAAAGCTTTTGGCTGCCTCGCGATAAATTAATCGAGATTCGTTATCGTTTTGACAAAATTTAATTTTATCCTTTAATAATTGCCAGTTTGTCTTATCACAACTTATAACTACAGTAACTTACGCCGTAAATATTTTTGTTTGTATTTTAAAGACAAAAAACTATTGTTTGGAAACTTTAGAAGTTCCTAGTAAAAAGTACAAAAAAAAATCTTTACACTGTACATTCTAAACCACAACCTTTCAACGCCGTTTTGACTAAATGTCATGGAATGGCGTAGCAGAGAATCAGGATAGTTATTAATCTTGTGCACTATTGCAGTGTACAGACATCAGCAACTGCACTGTTGATGCGACTTTGATACGTGGAACTGCTGCTTATTCAATGCCACCAACTCTACTAGGAGCACGAAAGTAAGATTGCCTGTCAAAATACACACAGTCACGGACAGGGACATCTGCAAAGTTCGTTTCCAAATGTCCCCATCTAATCTCGAAGCCAGCTGTATCTACAGTAAGTACTGCAAGGTTTACAAACCTTCAACACGCACCACAGACGTAACAAACAGACTCATTTTTTCTTTCAGTTATGTTAAATAACGTTTCAATAAGTAGTTGTTAAAATTGCAATCCTCTTACTTACTGCCTTGTGTTTCCGCCACTAAATTTTTGATCGTTCNATTGCAATCCTCTTACTTACTGCCTTGTGTTTCCGCCACTAAATTTTTGATCGTTCTTGATAACGAAAGTGCAGACGTACCTCTTTCTGCATTTCTTATGGTTGTCTCCAGCTTTGTCGCATTGACTTTTCAACATGTAGCATTTTTCATGGCCGTTCCTGCCAGACGGTCCCCACAGCAGCTGGCACTGAGTGTCGTGAGTGCGACACATTCCCTCGTAGCAGAAAGCCTGCGCACATCCACACACCACTGCTACGAAGCTGCGACGAGTATATTGCACTGTACACTGAAGAGCCAAAAAAACTGGTACACCTGCCTGATATCGTGTAGCNTATGCAGGAGGCAATCCACACCATGAATCCTGCAGGGCAGTCCACAAATCCAATCTGCGCCAATTTGAGAAGGGGTGGCACGTCCGTCACGTTTAATGATTCTCGTCAGTCGTCGTTTGTCCCGTTCTTTCACGATCTTTTTTCCGGCCGCAGCGATGTCGAAGATGTGATGTTTTATCGGATTCCCGATATTCACGCTACACTCGTGAAATGGTCGCACGCGAACATCCAAATGTTATCGCTACCTCGGAGATGCTATGTCCCATCTCTCGTGCGCCGACTATAACACCACGTTCAAACTCGCTTAAATCTGCAGTAACCGATCTAGCTGCCGACCCGTAGCGCAATGAGACTAACCAAGGTATGGAGACAATAAACGTATCGCACGCCTATACCAGTTTTTTTGCTCTTCAGTGTATATTTTTACTAATACATGGATAAACTATATCACCCAGATAAATTAAACTGGCACGTGTATTGTAATATCAGTGCCAGACAAAAGTCAACAGAAATTCACAACGTTGTAAATGAAAATTATATCTAGTTATTTGCTGTTTATTATTTTTTTAAGAAGAACAGTACCTCTAAATTACAGAATAGTGGTAATTTTTAAAAAAAAAAGTGTGAAATGTAGGCTCTACCAATAAAATATGATTAGTTAATATTGACTTAAAAATAGAAATGTAGTAAATTTTCCATTTAATGTAGCCTACATTTAATGAGATTGGTTAAACGTTGGCTTAAGATACTAAACAAATTAGATATCTGTTTGAAAATAAAATTATTTTATATGATTAGGATACATATGTCAAACCATAAAACAGGATTAATAGTTAGTGCCTATGGGTTAAATAAATATTTATTTACTTTTGAAATAATAAAAAATATAATATGATATCAACAAGCAGTAGTTGTATAAAGAGTACGGCTGAAAAGTTCCAAAACTGATTTTTTTTTTTTTGCTGAAGAGACAAATACTGCAATTTATTAGCCGCCAGTGTAAATGGTTGCCATGAAACCACGTGCATAAATGTAATATGTGTGCATCTCGTGTGTCCTGAATATGTAGATAGGGCTTACGTTGACTCGTTGACAGCGGTGTCTTTTGCAGACGGAACAAGTTGCTCAGAGAAGTAGGAGTGGGGAAGGAATAGGCCATAATGACCAGTAGAAAGGAACCAGCCCCATCATTCGCCTGGAGTGATTCTGGGAAACCCTGGCAAACCGACACCAGGATGGCCGGCCCAGGGTTCGAACCCACGCCCTTCCGAATGCAAGTCCAAAAGTTTATCACTGTGCCACCTCCCTGGGTGTTGGCATGTAGTCTATTTACACTTCTTGAATCAAGCCATTGTATGGCGTGTTTGGTAGTTTCATAAGTATGTCATGTTTCACAAGCGTTTTTTCTTCTGCTAGCATACAGATATCTTATTTTTTTGTTAATTTGAAATTTTAGATTTATTTTATTTTATCTCGGTATAAGCTATAATGTTTTATTTATAATTAATACTAATAAAACAGTGAGAAAAAAAGGTGTGTTGGTAATGCCTAATAAGAAATAGTTCTTATGGAAAGTATTATTCAAATAAATGCGCACGAATGTGGTGTGCTGTCTCTTTGGCGTAATTTTCAAGACTTCCAAGTCAGCTTTGCACGATATGGAGGAATAGCATAAGAGCAGAATTTTAGGAGGGCTTCAGAAAAATTGCAAGTAACCGTGCATAGACTATAGAATGAATACTTGCAATGAGAACTGTTCTCGTGACCTTAGTGAAACCGGAGACCGCGACCGGAGTATTTCAGAAACTCTAGCAACTGGTGCAGAAATGCGATGTTTCACGTGCGATCCGCACACCGTACGTAAAGGCAGTCTGCTGCGCGTGCGAGACTCCGTAAATTGCATTCGGGAGTTTACGTTGGTTGCCTAATCAGTACATATTTGTAAACAGAGACTGATGTTTTTATCATGCTCGTTCCAAAACCACGTTTACTGCTGCTTTCCCCGGCTGTTACTCTCCGTTACTCCACTCTACTCTCGGAGCGAAGTTTTGAAACGCCACCCAGATAATAGCAGGGATCTGGGGGGAGGGTATAACTGCCCGACCAGAGTGTGTGTGCGTGCTTATATATAAAATTGCCTGTGAATGTGATACCAAAAAAATAAATATTATTTATGGTTGTTTGTGTTCATGATACACATACACGTTTTAAATTTATAATTAACTAAAGCAGTAAGCTTCATTTAAGCGCCATTTAAGATATTTTAAGACTGACATCTGTCTAAAAAAATAAGTAGGTTATAAAAGTAAAATTATGAAATTTTGCAAATAATTAAATATTTGGTAACTCTTTTTTAATTTGTCCGAGATAGTGAATTTGGGTTAACATTTGCGAGACGGTCTGTTGTATCTATTATCACACTTTGGACGTTATAGCTAATATATTCGAGTTGGAAATATGTGACATGGAATAACGTTAGAATTGCTTAAAAACTATTCACGCGTGTCTACGGAATCAAGGAGATGGGTTTCGAGAGAACAATATGGCGTATAATTTACGTAGACGAACGATTACCGGCCGAATATAAATTACTTGTACTCCAAATCGTTGTACATGTCATATATGTTACTTTAAAAATTATGCAGAGCTCGTGGAAAAATATAACTAATGGCATCTGTTTGTAAATTCGTTATATATCGGGCAGGAAAGCGGTTAATTTCTGGCTGGTAATACCTCGCAAAATATCAGACAGATGGCGCGCACAGCACGTCATGGCGAAGTTTGAGCAATCCTTTTTTTTTTTGTCAACAGATAGCGTCTTTTTTAAAGTTGATAGTTCTTATATTACAGGCTGGAAATATATTTAAAATTCCACAGCAAAGCAGTTTAATAATCTTTTTTATTAAGTTGTTATAATACCAATATTTCTGTATGCTTTTGGAATTAAGATCAAGGACGTGTTGAAAGCGAGGTTGGAGAGGGATGATACGACGTGAAAAAGCTTTCTGAAGTTAGCACAACTTCAGAAAATTTTTCCACGTCGTATCGTTCTATTGTACATTTCATTTTGAACACCTATACATAACTACATTATCACGAAGTTTAGTTTTTAACACTAGCAACCATTGTTTTGTGACCTTGTAAAATAAAATGTATTAATAAATCTAAGAACTCTTTCTTATCCGCGTATGTTCTGCTTTTCTGATGTGCATCGGCAGACGTGAGTCTTATCGGTTGCATTAAAATTGAAAACAAGCTTCGTGCATCAGCTAATACAGGATTTTGTAAATGGCACTTTGTTTGTTTCGTATACATTAAGTTGCCACTCTCTGACTGTCAGAAAGTGAGCTTCTTACACCGTATGGACCATACCAACCTCTCCACCGCGGCACGCCTCGCCATTGACCCTGAACAGGTCGTCGGGACAGTACTCGGTCTCCCCGGAGCAGTACTCCGGCAGGTCGCACTCACGGTCTGCGGCCCGGCACAGCGTTCCCCCGGCCTTCAACTCGCACTCCTGCCAACACAAGCACAATCATGTCGATATTTAAAGGCTGCTCACGGCAAACTGAGCGTTTCCGAAAGCCTTGCTTAAGATCTACTTGTATGCTCATAGTGTATTCTTCCGCCACAAGTAAAATATAACATTGGCATGAGCCTGATCACTTCATTCGTGCGTCGGACTNCTCATAGTGTATTCTTCCGCCACAAGTAAAATATAACATTGGCATGAGCCTGATCACTTCATTCGTGCGTCGGACTAGCGAAAATATGAAATTATTAGAAAAATAAACATGTATAAATAAAGGCTCGTTCTTAGGCGTACACGAATAAATTGAAACAGAAAACAAAATAAATAATTTCAGTAATAAAAAAAAATGTTGGCCTACCTAAAAATTTTTTAATTCAGTGTTAATAAATGGAACTTCTTTACTTCAGTCGGTACTACCTAACTGGCCGCATGGCACTTATTNCTCATAGTGTATTCTTCCGCCACAAGTAAAATATAACATTGGCATGAGCCTGATCACTTCATTCGTGCGTCGGACTTGCGAAAATATGAAATTATTAGAAAAATAAACATGTATAAATAAAGGCTCGTTCTTAGGCGTACACGAATAAATTGAAACAGAAAACAAAATAAATAATTTCAGTAATAAAAAAAAATGTTGGCCTACCTAAAAAATTTTTAATTCAGTGTTAATAAATGGAACTTCTTTACTTCAGTCGGTACTACCTAACTGGCCGCATGGCACTTATTGTGCCCGTTGAAATATACGCAGCTAGGGGCAGTGACATTTTTCAAAGGTTATTTGCAAAAGTGCTCAGTTAATCGTGAATAGCATATATGTACCTAATAGCACACTGTGTCCTGGGGCTCACAAGATACAGCTGGTGATCACCCTGTGATTGGGGAAGAATATGAGAAGAACCATTCTCCTTTGGCCATCTTATAATGGGTGTAAGGTGAGGTGACTGGGTGCCTGAAAACCGGATGCTGCTCGTCCATCCGCCTAGTAGGGGGGAGCCTGGAAACTGAGTACCTGGTGGGGCAGTCGTGACGGCTAAGGAATGGCTGCCCCTGTCCGGCCTAACCCTGATTACAGGCTCTAGTGGTGGTAAACCGGCGCTATTGTAAGAGTAAGATTCAGCGAACTCCGGCGGGGCTCACTCATNTCGTGATTTTTTGGGTGTTCCCCTGCCACTATGAAGGCTGCCAACTCATCTCCTTAATGGGGCAGTGATGCGAATACACAGCCTAGCACTGCTCAAGTCCATCTCCACCTCCTCGTGGTCTGGGTTGATAACATGGCGGCCGCGCAATGGNCGTCTCCACCTCCTCGTGGTATGGGCTGGTAACATGGCGACCGCGCCATGGCTAACGGAGTGAGGACGGTTGAAGGCGGTAGCGGCCTGTCTGTGCACAGATAATCAGTTACGGCGAGGTTATGTGCAGTCTTCCAGAGACTATATATATTCTTCGCCTTGCGGCGAAGACCCGCGAACCGAATTGCACTCCCCAAGCTGAGGCCTTGATCTAGCAAGTCGGGCTGAACTCGGGGTGGCGGAGCTCCAGCGAAGGAACTGTCTGGCGTCCTGGAGGAGTTGGGCTGTCCTGGGGGATAACTCAGTGTGCATGTCTAAAAATTGTGGGTACCCAGGGGATCAGTGTGAAAGCCCCAGCTTAGGCCGTGCTGATCGCGTGTCGGACTCTGGGTGGCATTGGTTGAACCTTCTGCTTGGAAGGAGATATGGAGGTGGGGGTTTGCCTGGAGGACTGGGCCTGAGTGTCGGTAGAGTCAGTAGCAGCTGCCGTGGAACGTAAGCGTGCTGGCTCGCCACAGGTGCTGGTTTCGAAGGGTTGATGCTCACTAATGAAGGGTCGACGGTCTGAACAGCCTAGTAAGAGGACTCGTTCACAAAGCGGGTTTGTAGAGGTGGATAGTCCTCGGCCCCATCAAGGTGGCACGTACGGATTCAACTCCGTACTCTGCTGTTGACAGGTGAGGTGGAACCACCCTCGGGTGGAGAACATCCACCTACTGCGATTGGAAAGAGCGTAATCTCTTTCTATTGCCAGCATTCAACTGCTGTCCATTAGAGCCCTGACCGAGCTCAAATAACTAATGATTAGGGACGTAGTCCAAGTCTGGTGGGGAGTGCACACATCTCACAGCCTGATGTGACGTAAGTATATATTATACATACAGCCTGAAGTGGCAATCATAATAAGCCTGGATGATTATGGAAGTCCTGATCTGCACTCCCCTCTAACTGCTCAGTAAGTTGTCTCCTGTTCATACCTTAATGGATCAGGCACACGGGAGTTCGACAGTTCGTAATGGCAGTTCGAGAGCCTGGTGTCAAGCTACACTGGTTACGCCGCGGGGAGGTGTGCTGCACGATAAATGGCCGACTGCAGTCAGCCAACCCGCGGTCGCTTGCGACAAAGGGTGTTAACTCTCACACGTCTCACTACAGTAAAAACGAAGCGCGCACGAGAATAAAATAAAATGTATATCTCCACAGTTAAGACTTCAAGCTTTCCGAGTATATTTTAATAAATACATCCCTGCTCTCCTCTGTTCATCCACCGACTAAACTGCGTGCAATTGTACAATTGCCTTGTGTCGAGAGGTTTATTCAACCGGCACGCTGGTTTTCCTCCTCCTCTAATTGATTAAGTTAGGGTAACTTGTCATTATGGACGGCAGTTCCGGCTCCCATTACGGTCATGTGCTGTCAATTCTGGAAATGCTGCAAAACCTGCGGCTTGTAGTCTAGTTCTGCATGCTAAAGTGTATGGTGCTTAGATCCAAGACGCACTTAAGACAGTTNAAAACCTGCGGCTTGTAGTCTAGTTCTGCATGCTAAAGTGTATGGTGCTTAGATCCAAGACGCACTTAAGACAGTTCAACATTCTAGTTACGATGGGATTCATTATGTTAGTTACCTTTGCGTTAACTCTATCATTTTTTTTATAAAATCGAATATTTGTTCGTATTGGAGTAAGAATCGAATTTGATAAAATGTAATTTTATATTACCAACTATTCTGTATGTGCGATGTGAATACATGCAATTAAACATACGTATGAGTAGTTTATTATTAAAAAATTTTCCTCAATATGCCAATAATCTCTTCATTTCTCACATAAATTGACGATGATTTATATACAAATATTCTCTTTGATACCAGAGTTTTTCAAATCGTTAATTTTTTAATCTTTCAAATATACACAAACGAAACTATAACTTCAATGTATGATGCCATGGTGAGTAGTGTATATATGGGGCTATGGGGACAATGTATTTTAAAGGGAAGTGTGTGGCTGTGGCCGAGTATATTCGGCTCGAATCGGTAGTACTCGTGAGACCTCGGAAGATGACCCTTACTTCGGTTCGACTCGGGATTGCTGACCTACCCGAAGGAGATCAGTGGTTATGCCCACTAACCCTTCAAGCATATATGCCTGTTTCTGGCAGCCATATTACTTTTATAGGCTTAGGGTATGCCAAATCGAATATCTGTTTTTATTATCTTATTTTAAAAATTATTCTTTCATCTAACATATCATCTACACACAAAATGTACATGGTGTAAATTTTTTGCTAACTATAATTATCATATTTATTAAGTCAATATTAAAAAAAACCTTAATGTAAATACAAGGTAAATTTTTTTACACAAATGAAAAAATAAATGATATTTTTAGATTTGTACTGATACTGTGCATCGAATTTTGCGAAACCATGCAGGACTATTTCTCCCTCTGTTTCTTTCCCTTTATGTATCTTCCGCTCTATCATTCCCTATCTCTCTCTCTTTCTTTCAACTTCTCCATTCGTACCAGTTTATCATCAAATCTACATATTTTACTTTAAAAACTTTAATTCATCGAGTTGCCTTTCTAAATTCATGACGATTTCCCTCTGCCTCTCTTTCCCACACTCTCTCTCTCTCTCTCTCTTTCTTTCAGCTTCTCCATTCACGCCTTTTACCATCAAACATACATATTTTACTTAAAAAAATTTTTATCTATCGGGTTGCCTTTTTAAATCCATGACGATAATTAGTGCAGTTTTTTTATACGAAATAATTGTCTGAATAACTTAAACCCGATCACCTCCATACCTCGAGTCGCGTTGTAAGAATATTATGGCTCCCGATGTCCCCGCCGGTCAAGACATACATGGCCAACATTAAAAACCTGAAAAGTCAGCACAAGAAAGAAAAAAAAACATTATAGTTTTAAACGAAATTTTTTTTTTTTTAGCTTCAAATTCGTACTTATTAGCACCTGAAAAATGATTCACACGCATTTGAACTATAGGCAGCGAAATGTCACTGCCTGTAAAAATATACCATCGATTTTTTTTTTTTAATCAAGAGGGGAGATAAAGAGTCATATGCAAATGCTTTGGGGTTGGCAATTCTGTGTAAATGCGCACTGAGGAAGTGCACGAACGCTGAAGTTTAATTCTCTTTGTCTATACTTCCATGATAGCTGTCCATGTGTTTGTTTACGAACTAGTAAGGAGCATGGCATCCCCCCCCCCATACATGCGTATATTTTAGTGTTTGCCAGGTTTTATGATGTAAAAAATTATATTATTTATTTTTAAGGACACTATAGTGCAACCAAGTGTAAAAAGGCACTGTAACTGATGTCCTTTTCAAAATAATAATATTACAACTGCAAGTGTCTTTCTCTCTCCCTCTTTGGGCAGAAGCAGCAGTAGGGAACTGGCATCGAGGGCCAGCTCCTCAGCAATGTGTAGGCTGTCCAGCTTAACACGACCATGCGAACATGCTTGCATGCATGCATGCATGCACACTCGCCCCTTTCATTTATAATATTTGCCCGACTGCTGCAGTTTCCATCATTTCTAGCCCGAGTGCNATGCATGCACACTCGCCCCTTTCATTTATAATATTTGCCCGACTGCTGCAGTTTCCATCATTTCTAGCCCGAGTGCACTGATGGAAGATAATATTTATTGACGATGCCAAATTGCTCGCTCGTGACATCTCATGATCTATGGATATTTAGTACGAGCAGAGTCGTCGAGTGTCATACATCATCTTATGCATGATCTTCTCCCCTTTCCTGCCACCTTAGCGATCAGAACTGTAAGTTATTTTAAGCCACATGCTCGCTCGTGATTGACTTCAGAAAATTTTGGCAAATGCAAGACAGAATGCTTAGCTAACATTTCTTTTAATTTTTGAAAAGCGTTTTCTTGTTCCGCGTTCCACACAAAAGGTACATTTCTTCTTTTCAACTAGTTAAATGTTAGGACAAAAAAAATTGGAATAAATTTATTATAAAAAGCAACCATTTCTAAAAAATATTTTAACACCTCTGAAATTTTTCGGTTGTGGAAAATTAACATCAGATTTTATTTTCTCAGGAACAGTGCGTAAATAACTCTCAGAAATAATAAACACTGGATATCGCACATGTTGTTGTGCCCAACTAATTTTTTCTGGGTTCACCGTCAGACCAGCCTTCCTTAAAGCGTCTAACACTGTCCGTAAATGTTTAAGGTGTTCCTCCAACGTGTCACTGTACTCGCACACGTCATCAATGTACGTATAGGCGAACTCATACAAGCACCGTCCTAACAAGTGAGTCAACACTCGGGACATACACTGAGGCCCTGAATTCACCCCCAAGGGCAGACGCGTCCACTGGTACAACCCCCAAGTGGTACAAAACGCTAACGGCGCTCTACTTTCCGGATGTAACACTCAGCAGAATTCAGATCCAATATGGTGAAATATTTAGAGCTTTGCAAGTGTTGGAAAACAGTTCTCATAGCTGGTACCGGATATGAAGCAACATACGGCGAGACGGTCAGTTGAGCGGGTCCCATCACACCGAAGGTAAGCCATGTCCGCGACCCTCATGTAGAAACAGCTCTCCAAGGCGAGGTGAACAGAGGCGAATATTTTATGTGTAGCCTATAGGCCGTCACAATATATACACATATATATAGAGATATAGAGAGATAGAGATATATAGAGATATAGAGATATGTGAGATATAGAGAGATATATAGTGAGATATATACCGAGAGATATAGAGAGATATAGATATAGAGAGAGATATAGAGAGATATATAGAGATATATACACAGAGAGATATACAGAGAGATAAACAGAGAGATATAGAGAGAGATATAGAGAGAGATATATACAGGGAGAGATATAGAGAGAGATGTAGAGAGAGATATATAGAGAGAGATATACAGAGAGAGTTATAGAGAGAGATATATATAGATATATATATAGAGATATAGAGAGAGATATACAGATATATATATAGAGAGAGATGTACAGAGAGAGATATAGAGGGAGATATAGAGAGATATAGAGAGGGAGATATAGAGAGATATAGAGAGAGATATATACAGAGAGAGATGTACAGAGAGATATACACACAGAGAGAGAGAGAGAGAGAGAGAGATATGAAAGTAGTGGACCGACCTGCAGGTCACAGCAGTGGCCTGTTGCGCACTTGGCGCCGGGCTTCAGCTTGCAAGTGGAGCTGTCGCAGCAAGGGTTGTCGCACACCGCCTCCAGCCCACAGTCGCACTGCTCTCTGCCCTCTACGAAGCCGTCACNACAGCCCGTGTCACCCGCCATATTGCATTTTTTATTTCTTCCTTCCTGATTCTAATTTAGGAGGATCTATTGAAAAACGCGACAATGGATGCGTAGTTAATTAGGTTTACCCATCATTATGGACATAGTATATGAACTATTAATGCATATTCACAACATCTTATATATTAATTCATTCTCACCTTCTAATCACAACCAGGGAGCACCTATTAACAATCAAATACTACAATTTTGCACAGAACTATGAAATGTCATGTTTCTATTATGTAACATTTTCATCAATGACCCTGACTCTTCTGATATGACAGTAAAACGAACAATCTCTGCAAAAGGGTTTATGTAGCCTCTTAAGACTGTTCAAGTGGCAAATATTTTTTTCTCAGTATTTTTAAGATATTTTACGATTTTTTGGTACAATACCAATACAAATTAGATAAAAATGTTTTAAAACCACTTTCGCATATTTTTCTAGGATATTTATCAGCATACAAACTTCAAAAAGTGTTTGTTGAAGTGTTAGTAACACCAAGAAGGAATTTATTTGAAGTATGGCATATTGTTCCCCCGCGGCTTGACTTATAGCTATTTTAAATTTAAAGTATATTGTAAAACTTAAAATAAAATCATGGCGAAACAATTAAATATTTCACATAAAATTTGTTTATATTTTTCTAATGACACCAGTAGTTATTTTAAACTATAGCAGAATATAATAATTATACAAAATTTAAAAATGTATGAGCTAAAATGTATAAATTTAAAATTTCTATAACACCAGTAATTACATTGTGTAGGCCTTAATCAATTTTCCATGTTTTTATACTTATATCAAACTACTATTCTATGTAATAAAGTACCCTAAAAATATGGAAAGTCATTTTTTGACAGTTGAACGCCCTTAAGGCTCTCGCCTACCTGGAGTTTTTTTCCCGCGTTTGAGGCCGAGAAGCGCGGGAGCGATAAGGGCGGCAATGCCATGCGCATCAAGTGCGCCATCGCCGCTAAGCGCAACGCGTGCGGTGGTTTAATCGCACTACGTGCACCTATGGGACTTTCAGCGGTGACATTATTTTGTTGGTGGGAATTCTGTAGGAAGGTTTAGTGCAGGCCTCTTGAGGAGTCAGCACTGAGGAGTCAGCACTGTGCAGTAGTAGTAAAAGTGTTTGAATTTAAACATGTTTGAAGACGATAAAAACCACTGGCGATGTGCAATCGTGTATGTCGTGTACGACTTCATGCAAACCTCCATCGATTTCTCGACAACGACGTGGAAAACAATGTTGTTACTATGCCAATATATTCAGTAAAAGTTGTAATGTACGAATACATGAACTGAGCGAATGTTCAAAGAAACCGACCTCCAGAATACTAACACGCGATATGTGCGGCGCAACATTTGGTACGAGCGATATTTTAAAGTGCCACATTGGTATGTGTAAAGGTAATGTATCTTTCCTTGACTCGAGATAACATGCATTGACTTCGTTACCTCCTGTTAATACACTACATCATAAAATGTCCCCATACGACGAGGGAACTCTCGTGATGAAGCGTTAAGACAATGGGCACATGCAGTTTGTGCAAGGCGATGCATTATAGAACCGCGCCAAGATCTGCAAGGATTTGTCTTTTGAGAGCAAGCAAGCGACGTCGGTAACCCCTGCTGCATCGATGGGTACTGATTCCGTAGACGATTATGACGAGACAGTTAATGCCAATGACGGAATGAGAGCCTCACGAGGCGTGGTAGAGTCGGTATGTGCGGAATGCGCACTTGCAAGACGTTTGCGTGAAGTCGATGAACTTCAAAATAAACGGTCATCGGCTCCAAATACTGACGATGACCACGCGACTCCTACAAAGAAAAGTAAACTCGATATTGAGGATGAAACAGGAGGCGAAGACGATCACGAAGACAGCATTGGTGATAATGACTATCACGACAGTATTCATGAAGTATCTGTTGAAAAGGATGATGATTCTCTAGGCCTTCCCACACATTTCACCAACGAGTTTCCTTCAACAAGTGGCGTGAAGAAGGCAGAAGGCGTCAAGAACGCTCATTACATATTTCTCGAAGACCCAAATGAACTTCTTGATAGACTCATATATTTTATTGACATGCAAAAACGTGAGGATCTCTCATGAATTGTTGAGATATCTTCAATCCTCGATGAACTGAAGGATCGTGGTTATATAAGATGAGACTGTTGGCTACTATCCATGATCTGCAAACATCTGAGAAAATAATTAGAAAAATGAAATGTATATAAGTAAATAAATTAAGTATATATATATTATAGTAATTTGTGTTTAATTTCTTATACAGTCCTTTCTGCTTCTCTGAAAGACTTATTAATTCAGTGGTTTAAACAATCGATTTCGAGAGTCTGGTTTAGATAAAAGTAATGTGGTCATGTGCAGGAGGAAAGCTAAGGTTTGATATGGCGTATTATGGATGAGTTCTATATGACAAACTAATCAAACGAGGAGAATATTTTTGAGGAATGTTTGGCAATTAGTTGGTTGGCTTGGTCAGTTGGTCTGGTAAGTTGGTCTGGTAAGTTAGTGTGACCCTTTGGTATGGCCAGCTGCGGTAGAAATGTTTTGCGAAAATTTTGCGAAGATTTTCTGAGAAGAGATTAGCTACGAGACTCTTATTAGAGACTATTTTCGAGATTGTCCATCATCGTTTGTACAGGTGGGTGGTGTGGCAGGTTGGTCTTGTCGGTTGGTATAGTCAGTTTTGCAGGAACTGGTCTCATCAGGAGTTAGTCTTGTGCTCAGTCAGTCTCGCCAGTAACCAGTCTTGGGTGGAGTAAGTCTTAGATGGAGTCAGTCGTTGGCTCTTATGGTTCGTCGGTATGCGTCCTTGTGACCAGCTAGTAATGGACAATTGTATGGACTGCGATTTTTCCTCGATTTTTCGAGTTCAATGTCATTGGGGTCGAGGTCAAGGTAGTCATTAACCAACATAGTGGCTAAATCGACAGCTCTTCTGGCGGCGAAAACGATAATTAATACTCTAGCCTCACCTAGGTGATAAAAAGTAAACAAATAAAAAACGAAAAAATTAATATGGCGGGTGGAGTGCATTCAACAAAATGAGCAAATGTGAGGGGATAGGGGAGGGGAATGCTAATACAAAGAGAAACGTTGGTGGCGGGTCGAACGAGCGTAAGTAATCAACCAATAAAAAACATTGATGGGGGTAGGGTGTGTGAAGCCAACAAAAGTAATCAACCAATGAGAAACATCGGTGGAGGGAATGGAGAGGAACCGACTAATTTACCAATGAGAAACATTGACGAGGGTCAGTCGTACGCATGACGTGATGCTGAGGGAACCTTCATAAAGATGTCTTCAAAGAAATTTTTTATACATATTTTAAAACAATTTTTAATGAAACTTTTATAAATTTTTTACAATTTATGAATGTTCTAAATAAATTTAAGGATTTTCTTAGAATGTTTTGGGTAGTTTTAGAATGTTTGCGATTTATTTAGTTTAAGGTCATAGGTCAAGGTCAACAATCAAGTTCAACGTCACTTGGATATAATATAGTGGTCGGGTGACATAATAACATGGTGGGTGGTCGGCTCTGGACCCCCACCTCCTCTGAGCACGAACATTAAAAATTGTAATTTCATATTTAAAAAAATATATATTTTAATAAATTCTTTACAAAATAATTTAAATACATTTTTAGAAGTTTTTATATTATTGTGTATTTCTTTGGATAATTTTGCGATTTTTGGATTCAAGGTCAAATGTCACTGGTGTCAAGGTCAAAGGTCAAGGTCGCCGACATCCAGCTAGGCGGAAAATATGTCGTCCTTCAGTAATGTATAAACAAATGAGAAACGGATAGTCGTCTGCTGGATTTGGTGCTGGAGATATCTCATGAAATATAAATTTTATTAATATTTTAATGATAAATTTTCTATAATAGTTTTTTTTATAATTTTTAAAATAAAGTTTTGATATAAGTTTTTAATAATTTGCAATAATTAATTTTTAAATACATTTTTATAATTATTTCTAAAACAATTTTTAAATATAATTTTGTAAAAAATATCCTTTTTAATAATACGTTTTTAATAATAATTTTTTAATAATATATTTTCAGAATTTTTTATGATTTTTGAGTTTTCAATGTTAAAGGTCACCAGGTCATGGTCAAATGTCAATATCAATGTCACCGACATCCAAGATGGTGGACACAATGGCCTCCGGGGGATCGGAATGACAGATAATGAACAACTCCGGCGCTCCAGTCCCCCGTCTCCTAGTCACAAAGTAGGCTAAATCATTCTGTTTTCTGAAAATTTAGCTGTCGTTGTACAGTGCAAATAAATGTTTACAAGCAAGTCCCATTAGGTTCGCCAATAAAAACATTTTCTATACGTACCCCGAGTGAATAGTAATGGGATGTAAAGTATTTTCTTACGGCCATTCTGCGAGAAAAGTTCTTTACGTCTTAGATCGGAGGCTTTCCTGAACGATGTCGTCGTGAAACGAGCAGTCCGAGGCTTATCAGAACTACAGCCTCTCCTTCGGTGGACTGCGAGGAAGGAATCTGTGCGTTATTTTCGCGGGAACAATATGCTAATGGGTACTAGATGTAATCAAAGTGGGCTGATTTTCTTTCTATCAGCATGTTACCAACGTTGGCTCGCTATATAGTTAGTTTAAAGAACTGTTCAAACCACGTGTTCAATCAGTAGTGTAANAGGCTCAAGCTTTTACAAAGAAAAACTATTTAAGGTAGCTGCCTGGGTAGGCCGCCGAACGGTGTGCAGAACTCTAGCAGAAAATATTTTATTAAAAAACCGTCCAACGTGTCTGAGCGAGGTCTGCTTACGAATAGCATTTAACGTTACGCGTCCGTATACGTTTTTCAGTTCCTCCATTTCTCTCTAAAGTATGTTTTTGTGATAGTGTAGATGGCTCAAACGGTTTTTTTTTCAAGGTAATTTTCGGGTATAAACATTCCGGTACAAAACATTAAAAAAAGGAATAGGGACGTGCATCAAGCCTTTATTTTTATTATTACGTCATAGAATGGTAGGGTCTCCGCTGAAAGTCTCGTAGAGGCGCGTTATCGACGGCAAGACTGCACGCCAGTTCAGTGCTTTGCGCGTAGAGGCGACGAGAGAGTTGATGCGCGTGTCTCGGTCGCCCCTATCGCTCCCACGCTTTTAGGCCTCAGGCGTGCAACGTTCCCTCAACCAGGCGGCCACCTCAACAAAATCTGACGCTGACAGGCGTTTGTAAATCTGCACCGCCTCTACACGAGGCGCTCAACTGTCTTTCCGTCAGCGACTCGCCTGGGCGTCACTTTAAGCGGCGTCCCTATATTTTTAATGGACGCAACTCGGTAGTGATGCCTCTATCGTATCGAATGTATCTGGTTCGTATAATTTGAAGCATATTAACCCGAAAAAAAAATTGAATTCAGTTGAATTGGAAGGGCTTAATAATATCCCCCAGTGTTATGCCTGAAGGCTTATCAGGGGAAGGCTTACAATTTAACTTATGACCTAGCTTAAACTAACACCCATGCATTACTTAGGATTCGAACCCAGAACCTCCTGCATCCCAGACCGACGGAGCACCAACCGACTGCGCCACTTGAGGTCGGTTGAAAAAAAAAAACGTATTTAGCTATGTTGAAGTACATGAAACTAATGTTTCCAGTGTTCGTAATGTCTTGAAAATACCTTTAAATCATTGCCATTTTTTTTCTTTTCGTAAGTAAACCAACTGGGGACATGTTTAATAGTTTCATTAAAAAAAGAACGCATTTTCCAAACACGCTTCAACGCATGTAAAGCGCAAGGTAGGCCACCGCTTTAACTCTAACCAACTCTAAGACAACTCTAACGTAACTCTTAACTAAGATGGGTAAACTATGCCAGGCCAGGACGAAGTATGGGGAAACCTTGATGGAGGTTTGTAGTGATCTTGACGTGAAATCGACCGTCGGAGCTGGGCATAAGGCTGAAAGACTTAACTGAAACACGTGGTAACTGGTTCCTTCTGAAGTTTACCTCGGCATCTCTGTCACTCGGAGGAAAAATAACATGAGTTTGGTACGGCGAAAGCCAATGATTAAGAGGCCTTGAAACCGAAATGACCTCAACCTATTCTCAAATTTTAAATGGTTGAGACAGCCGGCTTGCTTGGGAACAAGCCGGAGACGACTATCGAGAGCCAAGGCCACGATTGTCTCGCAGTCTGCTGGGAAGTAGAGTAACTTTGAAAATGAAAACGTAAATGTGCAGGGACATATTGTTGCCTTCCTGGGCGTCTTTCCAACGTGACGTCATGCACGTTTGGTTACATTGCCGGTGATGGAGAAGCAACGTCTCCAACTTAAGGCGACTCCCTTGTGGGAGAGATCAACAAGCCTTTATATATATATATATAACTTTAAAATTTGGTTATGTGTGTTCTAACAATTTGAAACACCTACTCATATAAACAATCAGTTCACCTTTTTCAAAGCCTCGCTATTTTAACCGTTATAAAACAGTTAAAAGTCGGGACATTGAAATTCATAACTGGCATGATCACTCTATGCATTACTGCCGTTACGGTGATATAACCATAAAAACAATGCAAGACATTAGTGAAATTATAAGAAATAATAATAAGGGAGTGTACCGTAGGGTGGGTGCAACTACTTAAGTGACGGGACACTGAAGTTGGAACCGGAAGGTAATCATCGTCCCTGAAACGTAACTAAAGGTCAGACCTTATGCTGGAGTAGCCACGGAATGCAGTGGTGGAAGAGACGGGAGTACCTCCAGGAAACCCGTCGGTGTCGGCCGTCGGTAACGTCCGTCACGTTTACCACATTTCCGGACTCGTATCCGCTGGTTATCGAGCCCGGGTCACTGTGATTGGAGGAGAGCCATCGATGCGCTTTGGAAATTTGAATTATAATTTTTTCAAAAATATCGAAAAGGTTTTTGACTGAGATCATCATGGAGAGATGGAGTCTGCTTGACTGGGGATTCACGGGGATCGATCTTAGTGTACTGGCGAGATGTTTCTGGCTAGTGTTCTGAATCCGAAATTAAGCCTTCTGAGATGATAATAAAAAAAATGTCGGGAAGACGTGAGCATGTTTTCTGATTACGATATTCGTTAATATCATTTAGCGCACCTCTTTGCGACAGAGCAAGCTTGCACAGTAGAACTGAGCCCATTCCAAACCTGGACGACATCTTACGCATCTTTCAGTATTATCTGGATTGTTATAGGCTTCTCACGGTAAACTGAGCACTTCTGAAAGCCCTGCCTAAGATCTACTTGTATGCACGTTGTGTGTTCTTCCGCCTTATGTAAAATTAACATTGCCATTGGCCTCATCGCTTTATTCATGCGTCGGTCAATTGAAACTGTGAAATTATTAGAAAATTAAATGTTTTACAAATCTGCCCATTTTTACACTTTGATGAATGAAAAAAAAAACGAAGTTAAATAAATAAATAAAGATATCACAAATGGTTACCTAACAGTTTTTATTCGACGTTAAGATATGGAACTACTTTTCATCCTTCGTTACCAACTTTGCTGGCCGCATGTCACTCGGTGCGCCCGTCAAAATATACAGGATGCTCGGGAATTCCCCTTACAAACTCCTAGGACTTGTAGAGAGGACTGAGTAGACGATATTTTGAATAGGAACCCATGCCCGGAAACGTACCTTTCCGGCGCTACAACCATTTCAAATCAGGTGTCTCACGCATTCACTTCTGCGTACGTAATTTAATTAGTCGTGACTCAGTACATTACATTTCTAACAATCAAGTTCATTAGGTAACAATGCCAAGAGAACAATAAAGAAACGTATTCATTTAACACAATAACACCTTTGTCTACAGTTAAACGCAACAATCTGTTTCTGTCTTCTGCAAAGGATGTGTAGCATACGGTACTGATCGACTACAACAGTGGCTCGACGTGACAAAGATACGCAAAACGTCAAAAACAAAAATTTTGAAAAAATGTTGATTCTTTTTTTAAATTTGTGTTTAAATATGTCATTTGTTTCCATGGAACTCTTTAGTGTGTCACCAACTTATGTATAAATTCTGTAAAAATTNTGTGTTTAAATATGTCATTTGTTTCCATGGAACTCTTTAGTGTGTCACCAACTTATGTATAAATTCTGTAAAAATTCTTTTTTATTCACAGACTTACAAAAGACTATCTACGTACAGTCGGTTCACGACTGGAAGAAACTTTTGAAAATCAACCTTTAAAAAAACACCCTAGCCGTTAGCGACATGCATATAACATTACAAACAGCGGCGAGCGCGGATACAGTTATGCCGTTAGGTTGCCAGCACAAAGAGAGGAAATAATTCCAAAGTTTTAAAGTAATTGTTAATTTATCGCTTATAAATAGGTGTCGAAAATAATTGTATCTTATTATGCCAATTATTAATGACGTGATGCTAACGTATTTAGATTTCAACGTTTCTTGCATAGTCACATGATCACGCTCAATGTGAAAGTAATACGGCCATTTGTTTACTAACCTTCGTAGTCCTTGTGTTGTTGACACACGTGCCAGAGAATTTGTGCGATTATCTCGTTTAACCTATAATAATTCATTTATTTGTCTTGTTTTACTAATATCCGCTCTTTATTATTTGGTTTTTAATAACGTATGATTTTAATTTGTGCTCACTTTCAGTTCTAATTTCTTTTGTTTTTATGTGTTTCGTGCACGTGTCTTTCCTTTGCCACTTTATTCTAACGTTGCAGTATTTGCACATAAGAATTGTTTTCACATTGTCGAAGACGTAGAATCCTTCACTCGCAAACTCTGCCGTCCTGTCGAAAACCGTCACAACCATTTTTAAATAACGTTTTACAATTGCGCGAAACATCCGACTCAACCACCACGCCATTTTAACTTCTGTAGCAATTTGGATCAATACTGATGATCTTGCCTTCGATGTACGGGAATTGATCAAAAGTCACTAACAATCGATTATAAATAGACAACAACTATCGATTTATCAAAATACTCGCATTTTGGGTTTATAGAATGAAATGTTTTTCGTTGGCATCGCATATTCTTTTGTGTGAAATTCTCAAGATTAAAAACTTTACGCTTGTGGAATATCCATTAATAATATATACATGACTTTTATAATGGGTACGTGCATGTACGAACACATGTACACACACACTGGAATGTAAACATTGCATGTAAACATTGCCATGTGACTGCCACATGGCAATGTTTGTTTACCTTTGGCGGAAGGATACTAAATGGGCTTGAAAGTAAATCTTTAACAGGGCTTCAAGAAAGTCTCTTCCAGTCGTGAACCGACTATATGTATCGTTGATAAGTCCTCAGTAGTAAATTAAACTTCGTTCTAGCGCAGAGTTAGTACGGTGATAAATGTGATGGGTGAGAAATACTGTCACGCCGTTTGGATGAAGTCCATCGTGACCACTCTTTAGGAACAAGCTAAAAGCGTTAAACGTTTTCAAAACAGTTAGCAATTAACAAGCAATTATTTAATTAAGACCTTACTTTTTTTCTTCCTTAAATTCTGGAGACTGTTGGAAGTGATATCCGTGCTCCACTACTCAGTAAATCTCCCTCGCCGCAGTTGCCAAATCTATTCTTTTGCAACTACTATAGTTTTTTTTTTCGTTCGACTCCCGTAGCTTAGTCACTACTATCCCATGCCCTGTTACAAGGTAGGAAACATTGATCATTTTATGCGTGTCTGTAACTGTTACCACTTGTCTCTCAGCTTCCATCAAGAAAATGCATCTCGCAGCATCGCACATTTTATGGTCTTACTCAAACATAAAAGTTCCCGTAGTGAACGGAGAATCTGTTTAAGTTCACAGACATGTATACTTAAATCACAATAAAAATGTTTCGTTAAGCCACAGCACGTTCACTCGATTGACTGTGTCGGAAGATACCCTGCACCGCAACCGTTAATAACAAACGGGGCAGGCAGAAACGTACAAGTTATCGCGTTGTGAAAAAATGATCTCTTTCCCTCTTTGTCGGTGACATATTCCACACAGACTGAGTGATGATGAGTTCTGGATTTGTAACGAGATTGTAAAGCTACACTATATGCATACGTACGTACTATTCGTGTAGAAATGCCAGTATCTTCTATTCGCGGTAACTTCACAATTTTTGAATCAAACATTTGAAAAATCACCCTACGTATGATGTGTGTGGTTGTTGTCTAATATCATGTACGACAAGCGTTTCTTGTTTTTTTTTTTTAAATTGAACTTGTACTTATATTTTATCTATAAACCACAATACTTCGTTCATAATTAATATTAATAAAACAGAGAGGAAATAAGCGTGTTGGTAATGCCTCGTAAGAAATAGCTCTCATGCAAAATATCATTAAACCCAGTTCACACGAATTCGACGCGTTGACCCTTTTGGTGTAATTGTCTAGGCTTAGTTCATCTATGTTTTTGTGTGATGCGGAAGAATATCCTGAAAGTAGAAGGTTAGCAGAGCTTCAGAAATGTTGGAAGTAACCACGCATGGTCTATATAGGCAATCCTCCGCAAAGACGTGAGCAGGGCAGGGCCACACCAAGGATGCGAGAGATGAACGCGCCTTAGCGGGCGGCTCCGTGCACCTACGAGAAAGGGAAATGCAAGCGATGAGGCGGAGATGTCGGCAGAGAGGAATTTGTCAGAGTTGGTTTCTTCCAGGCTGTAAATACGCTGAACTCGCATTTACAAGCAGCTCAAACTGCATTGCCGTTATGTGGCAGCATGAGCGCTTTGCCGTGTTGGGATTACCACAACTGGTGCCTCCAAGTGTGCGAACCTAAGCACGTACTTTTTGCGTAAATTTGTTTAGTAATTGTGAAACACGTCAGCCAAGTCTATTAATTTTTTTTTTTTAACTTTAACGTAAATCATCTTGTAGCCGTTGCCATACTTAGACGTACAAACTTCATAAAAACGTAGTTGTGGCACAGGATGTAAAACAGCGCCTCTCGTGCGCCGTTTTAAAAGTCATCAAATCAAGCCAACAAAGAACGCGGCTCTGGATTGCTTACTCTGAAGATAACACCGCAAGTTGCTTGCGACTGAGCAACTCTGTGATTACAAGTGTCTCGTTGTCTTGACAAAACAAGATGCAGTCACAAGGGAAGGACCTTATACTTCCTTTGCCGCTCAGTGGGTAGTGACCAAATCAAAGATGATGACGATGAAATGTATTTTATGTGACGTAAAATTAATATCCTGAAAACGTACCCACAAAAACTCGAAATTAATCACGTGTTTGAATTTTCTGCTTGAAATACGAGTGAAAAAATACTCAGGACGTCTGAAATTCAAATTGGCAAACTATGTGTAAGTTTAAAATCATTGGACATTACGTATCTTGAATGATGCATTATAAGTGGTTGTGCATTATACATGTCTGAACATAACTTAACCTCCTAGAATAACAGATTTATTTAAAAAAACAATAATATGCCTATATTAGTAGAACAAGTTGTAGAGAAATATATACCTTTTAGGTTTATTGTGGAGACAGTAGTCGAGACCTTTGTCGAAGGAGATGGCGATATATTCGAGACTGCAAGAGCTCCACGTGTAGGACGCATCTGAGCTGAGGAAAGAAAAATAGCATGAAATGTTACATTTCCAAACAAAAAGTCTTGTCCCAATATACAGTATAACTATAACTTCATTGTTCTAGTGTCAGTGGATGGTATCGAATGCTACAATTATTCTTAATAAACACAGAGGTGCTGCAGTCTAGTCGCGCTTTCCTCACATTTTTCGAATCAAACCTTTGAAAAATCACCCAATGTACGATGTGCTTTGTTGTTTCCTAGATAGGCTATGTCGTCTAACACAAAGCGTTTTACACTTCTGTTAACGCAAAAACACCTTATTTTTTGGTTAAATTGAACGTCTACTTCTCTTTTATCTATAAATTATAATATTTAATTTATAATCAACGTTAATATAAACAGAGAGAAAATAAGTATGTTGGTAATACCCAGTAATAAATAGTTGTAATGCAAAANCGTTAATATAAACAGAGAGAAAATAAGTATGTTGGTAATACCCAGTAATAAATAGTTGTAATGCAAAATATTATTACACCGAGTATGCGCACGAATTCAGTGCGTTGTCCCTTTGGTGCGATTCTCTAGACTAGGCTTAGCTTTGTTTGCGTGAGGCGGAGGGATATCCTGGAAGTAGAACTCGAGCAGGGCTTCAGGGAAGAGCGAAGTAACCGTGGAAGGGACTAAAGACAAGCCCTTGCCCCGCACGGCGAGGCGCTGGAGACAGCCCCGAGGCCGACGTACCTCACAGAGGCTCCCATGATGCAGTACTGGTCATCGCAGCGGCAGTACGAGTCTCCGTCGTGCTCCATGCCGAAGTTGTGGCCCATCTCGTGGGCCAGCGTGTGCGCCACGATGCCCGTCGTGCCGCTGTGGTCCATGATGACCCCGCCGGAGCTGCCCGGAGAGCACATGGACGTCTTCATCGCCTTCCCCACTATCCCCGAGTCGAACGTCACCTGCCTGCCACACACCAGTCTTCAAGGACACTCGGAGGAAATAAAAGTTTGTTTTATAATTGCGCCGAACACCGTTCAACTGGCAAGTACTACTTGTGCAGGGTTACCAGGCGTCTGGGAGAAGGAAGACGTGTCCTCCTTTGTACTATCGTGCGGGCAGCGGTGGCGCAGTGTCCAGGGCGCTCGCCTCCCACCACGGCGATCCGGGTTCGATCCCCGGCGGGTTCACTCCCGGATCCTCGCATGTGGGAATCATGCCGGACGTTGCCGCTTGCCGGCGGGTTTTCTCGGGGTGCTCCCGTTTCCCCCAGCCCTTGCATTCCAGCGGCGCTCCATTCTAGGGTCTCATTTATGCCATTCCCGGGGATGACGGTCACCTACGGGTCCCAGCTGGAAAGACCGTCACTTGGAGGGTGTTGCCTTACCCTGGGTGCACTCCCCACACGCCATTATTATTATTATTATAGTATCGTAATTTTTCTGGCATCCTGTAGGATTTTTTTGTGGTTATAGAAAAATCGGATTTTTTTCGACCTGAATAAACTATATAGTATTTGTATAGTAATTATTTTCATATTAAAATAGACAGCAGTGGTGCACAGAATGAAAACTCACGTGATCAGATGCGCGTTGTCGTTCGGATGATCCTTGAGTAGTATTTTTTCCCGGTACTCCAGGAATCGGTTCAGCGTTTCGTCGCTTAAAGATGTTACTGCGATTTCATTCATTCGGGTCCACACCACCACCCCAACAAGGGCGATATATATGTTCAGAGAAGAGTACATCTGACACAGAAAGGAAAAATCTTAATAGTTTTACATTGCCTTTATAGTAGAAGCTAGAAGAAAGAACTTTAAATAATACATAGTTTTAATTTTTAGCAAACAAAAAAAATTTTTGATCAACATACATCGGAAACTAACCATCTAGACAAATATTTTAATTTTAAAAATCTGACATTTATAATCATTATTTTTTCTCTAGTGTTTACAAGTATAAAATCCTCTAAAACTAAAAAATATATTTTTCGTTTGTATTTTTGTTATGAAGTTAATTTTATATCCTAAAAAAATGTTGAGCGTAAAAGTTACAGATCGTACACCACTTACACGAAAATTTTATGGACGTACCAATCTGATTTATAATTTGCATTGTTCATGACTCGTGCCATTACTGTTGAGAACTTGCTTCGCACTGANGGTTCAGCGTTTCGTCGCTTAAAGATGTTACTGCGATTTCATTCATTCGGGTCCACACCACCACCCCAACAAGGGCTATATATATGTTCAGAGAAGAGTACATCTGACACAGAAAGAAAAAAATCTTCATAGTTTTACATTGCCTTTATACTAGAAGCTAGAAGAAAGAACTTTAAATAATACATAGTTTTAATTTTTGGCAAACAAAAAAAAATGTTGATCAACATACATCGGAAACTAACCATCTGGACAAATATTTTAATTTAAAAAATCTGACATTTATAATTATTATTTTTTCTCTAGTGTTTACAAGTATAAAATCCTCTAAAACTAAAAAATATATTTTTCGTTTGTATTTTTGTTATGAAGTTAATTTTATATCCTAAAAAAATGTTGAGCGTAAAAGTTACAGATCGTACACCACTTACACGAAAATTTTATAGACGTACCAATCTGATTTATAATTTGCATTGTTCATGACTTGTGCCATTACTGTTGAGAACTTGCTTCGCACTGANAGACGTACCAATCTGATTTATAATTTGCATTGTTCATGACTCGTGCCATTACTGTTGAGAACTTGCTTCGCACTGACTGAATGAAGCACTGGTTTCTATTGTATAGTCATCACAATTTCTATTTATTTGCTTCATGCCATTCATATTTGAAATAACTACGTGATTTTTAGATACATACTTTTTATGCCTTGCTTATCATACAGCTTTGATCGCAAATACTGGTTACGTGCGATTATGTATGCTTATTTATTTGTTTTCTAATATTATACTAACGATTCAACAGTTTGATACCAAAGAGAGGGGTGTATATTTTAGTTTCTAGCACATAAATACCTATGTATACACACATCGTACAAATAAATACATACATTACAAACATTAAAACATAACTTAATACCTAGATGAGACATTCAAGAAATATATAATTTGTGCAGATATTTCAATTTTTTGTCTTACTTGAACTCGTTTTCAATCCTAATCATTTTAGTTGCGTTCCGAGCGTATCGCAGTTTCAGCTCAGAATCCGTGCGTGGAAACGCATCTACTTATTTCAGGAATTAATTAATCGTGTATAAGATATGATAATTATTAATCAGAACTTAACAGTACTGATTAGCTTACCTCAACTATATTGCCGTCATTCACCTTAGGCTATTACAAGTTATCTATTGATAGAAAAAATTATTTAGTACATAAAAAGTTGCGTAAAAATTATTTTCTGTAGTAATTTTATTTGAAATTAATTTACAAATTGTTAAAAAAACAAAGGCATTAACGACATTTAACGTAGTAGGCAATACCGAGGAATTTGTATATGAAAACTGCAATAGTTAAATAAATTTAACACATTGGAAACTGTTGAAGCCAAATGCGCAACCGTAATTAATACTTTAATAGCATAAATCTTTTTATTTTTAACTTTAAGGGTACATTTTTTTAAAAGTCAAAATAGTTATAAGTTAAACCCTTGCCACAGGAGAACCAACTGTCGGATTTCAAACTAACTGTAACATGCAATTGCTGTGACTTCAATAACACTTTAGCTGAAACCAAACATTGTGTTAAAATAACGTTTTTAATGTTTACGAATCCCTGATCGATATAATATTCCGTACAAACTTCAAAATGTAACATAATTAATACGCTATGCTACAGCTTAAAATAAAGATATTATTATAACNGGGTACATTTTTTTAAAAGTCAAAATAGTTATAAGTTAAACCCTTGCCACAGGAGAACCAACTGTCGGATTTCAAATTAACTGTAACATGCAATTGCTGTGACTTCAACAACACTTTAGCTGAAACCAAACATTGTGTTAAAATAACGTTTTTAATGTGTACGAATCCCTGATCGATATATTATTCCGTACAAACTTCAAAATGTAACATAATTAATACGCTATGCTACAGCTTAAAATAAAGATATTATTATAACGTGAAGTTTTGCCAGAATGGTGCGTTTATTTATCTTGCGTCACAATAACAAAAAAAAATGGCGTGAGAAATATTTCGGCAGAAACATATCACTCTGGTAAAATATTTTCTCCAAAAGTTAGTAAAAATTTACGTATGACTGCTTTTTTTTTATATATTGGCATCAATAGACATGTGAAACACGATTAACCTTTGTAGCATTGATTTACGTCCAACGCACTATCAAAGAACAAAGTTAGCAACTGTATGGTTACAAAGACCGCATACGTGGTGCAGTGGGCGGAGTTTTCACCTCTCAACAGAAGATCCGGACTTGATTCCCGGCACTGACCCTTGGAATGGTTTAAGTAGTATATGGTTTGACTCAAATCCTTTCCACACTAAATACACCAGCCAACATTGTCAGTTGCAGTAAGGCCACTGTGCTTGTATTGTGTACGCGTTTATCGCTGAAACTGCGCCTGTGTAATATTAATGTCGTTTGTGTCCGAGCACTCAGAGAGCATGGTCAAAATAAGGTTCTGCTCAAACTAAGCTACATTGGACTTAACATAGAATTACAAAAATTAAGGTACACCAAGATCGGACTGACTGAGAACGGAATACTATTTCAGTTTCAAAGTATTAACAAACAAATTACTTGGGCACTGCAGTACCGACTCACCCTGTTGACGATATTGGCCACTTGCTTGCAGAACTCAAACACTCCATCTCCTCTTTTGTTATACACTCCGTTGTCTACGACCAGTACAAGTTCCACGTAGCGAGATTTTTTGTTGGAAGTGTATGGCCCGTGGACCATGGACCATGTGAGCTCGATGTCTCTCTTGAACTGGAAATTATACGCAGAAACAATTTTACGATCACAGTCTGACTAACTACCGGGTGATTATTAAAATCATGGGACAAACATTGACGGGTGGTAGAGCTCACTAAAACAAACAATTATTGTATAGGGATATATGGGCGGAAGTGACGCGTTGAGGCACAAACACAAAAACATAAACGGCCACCCCGATCGCCAGATTTATCAAGTCTCGATTTGTTCATATGGGGGCATTTGAAAGCCTTCATTTACGAGACTCCAGTTGATTCCATTTAAGACCTCGTCGCTCGACTATCCTGTGCGGCTGCACGCGTGCGTGAAATACCCGGCGTATTTGAATCTGTTCGCCAGTCACTCCACCGACGCCACCAAGCTTGCATTACTGTTGGTGGTAGCAATTTTGAGAAATTATTATAAACATTGCTGTAAAAAGGCATTTAGCGGCGACGTTGTAAATTAACACATTGTTGCATTTCATGTGTTATGTTTGTGTTTGTGCCTCAACGCGTCAATTCCGTCCGTATATTCCTATACAATAATTGTTTGTTTTAGTGAGCTCTACCACCCCTCAATGTTTGTCCCATGATTTTAGAATCACCCTGTGTACAAAGTTCTGCAAGCATTTCAAAGTCAAAGTAAGCCGGCTCCTTTGCGGCTCTTGAAAATGTCCGTGTTTCATTTCATTTATTACACTGAAACGTTACCAGTAAAATTAAAAACTAAATAAGAAATAATACAATGCATTCAGCGAAAATATACTAATTCCTTCGTACACACATNCCAGTAAAATTAAAAACTAAATAAGAAATAATACAATGCATTCAGCGAAAATATACTAATTCCTTCGTACACACATTTAAAGTCAGTTGTGCCAACTTAATGAACGAACCAGCGCATTTCCATTGATAAAAATTGGAAGTCATATGACAGTTTTTAGTCTGTAGTCGTTCGCTACTGGCTGAAACTATTCACTTTTTGCTTTCGGGTGAATGTCTATTATATGTAAAATAGTAGGATAAAATAGTATTTTTAACTGTAAGTGCTGGGCAGAACTTAAGACTTGGTTTAAAACCCTGTCACAATGTCAAATCTTTCCCGTCAAACTGCTTTAAACAAAGTTTGTCAAAGGAAGCTGGAATGTCGAAACGTCATTACCGCCGCCGTATTTGGCTGGAAAAACTGGATGTCTCCGAGTTCCGTCACACACTTTGAGTCACATATTATCACCCAGGGCAAGAATGCTTTAAGAAGTGCACGTTGAACAACAATATTAAAATCAGTGGCAATTGATTTCATAGAACAGCAAATATCTACGATAAACAACACTGAAATTACATTTGATCCTATAACACACTACGCATGCAAATACACGTGCGGGCACAATTTCTGTTACTCAGAACAATGAAATAAAATAGGAAGTTTATATGTTTTGTTTAATTATAAATTTTCCGTTTTTCATCAGCATATTTTACATAATACAATTTATATAACTGCAGAATCTTAGAAGATATCATTATACAAGCACCTATGTCTGTATTAAATAATTTTAAAAACTAATTAAAATTCAAACAACGTGGCAGTGTTGCGTCTTCTTTTAAGTTAAACTGTGTGTACGAGGACCACGNGGCAGGTCATACGTTTGAATACTGCTCGGTATAATATAAAACTGGATAACAGCGCCTACATAACTTAAAATGAAATCATGAACACTAACGTATGCTTCAATTCACTAACAAAGATATTATATAAAATCGTTTTTACCCTGTGTGCTTTCCTGGACGTTTGCACCAAGAATGGGTCGTGAAATTCCCCTGGTGTACCTGGAATACACAAAAATAATATTTAGAAATCTAAATAGGCTACAGTTAATAGAACACACAAATAAGTAATAATTGTATCTTTACTATACAATTCTATTTGTTTAGCATTTTAAAAACAATTCTTTAGAAATAAATCATTGCTGGTGAAACTGATGTGTATGCATAGGCTCATTATCAAAAATAGTTATATGTTAAAAAAAAACTTGCCAGTAAAATGGAATGCTTAAATTTTATAGGTTATATTGGTTATTTTTTATTTTGTGAAAATGAGAGTAAGAAATGTTTATACCTGATTGAGACAGAAGAGTACAAAGCCTACAGAAAGAATGATATTTTATAAAGTGTTGACTATCTGAATACCACACATATACATGTAATCATTATGGTAATCGGTGGCTAGTATCGNGACTATCTGAATACCACACATATACATGTAATCATTATGGTAATCGGTGGCTAGTATCGTACTGTTTCTCGAACAACTTTTTCTGGCTGAGAAATTGTCGATTAGCTAAGTGCTGGTGAAGACAAACCTGGCAAGCATTCAGTGACGTTTCTACTTGTGATTAGCTTATACACGGCCGTCACCTGTTGTGCATAAGTACCAGTTAAACCAAGTTCATTAAAAAAAAAGTTTGGAAGCTTTTATAAAATTTTTTGATTAGGAAACTAATTTATTTATCCCCCTGATTAGAAATTAGTAGTGTGTTTTCCGCCACTCTGAGGGTGAGCGCACTGTGGGCCAGGTGACACGGGAAACTTGACCAAAACTTTGACAAAGATGTTTTCGACTAATTAATTAATAGAGTTAAAAAGTAAAGCTTTGCATCATCTAGAAGATGTTTTAACATTCTGTTCATGTCGTTATCTTTGTGCCTACGATTTTTTTTTTCCTGTATGCCCGGATCAGAATGGCGCTCGATTGTGCGAGGGCGTGCCTAAAGAAGAAAAAATCTCTGGCTAAGCCAGGGGCTGCAGCATCCCCATTGCCGCTGAAGATTATTCAGATTTTTAATATTGCAGAAGAGAAGGAATTTAAAAGTAAATGCAGTTAAAATAACGCGATATTACAACGCGTATTACTTGTTCAGAACCAATTATGTTTAAGGCACTTTTAAAATAGGTTGTATATATATCTTAAAATGAATAGCAAAAATCCTACGTCAGAATGATATATTTAAACGACTTCTCTTAAAAACACTGCTGTCCATTAAAATTGCAGCAAACAAGAGAGTGCCAGCAATCACAACCAGATTTATCGGATAGAATACCCATAATACACAGGTGGCATGATTGTTCTTGCATCTCGGTATAACGTACAAAACACGGGGAAACCAGTACTGTGTGGCCTCGCCAGGGTCGGCAATAACCGCTGCTACACACGGCGCGGCATTGAGAGGAAAATACTTTGGATGTCAGGAGAGAAGAAATGGCGACTTTAGCACAAGNATTCTATCGTATGCGGCCATCTTGTTTTTTTCGTCTGTCATTTGTTTATACATTGCTGTAGGACGCCATGTTGAATTTCATATTTTTTTCAACACCTAGGTAGCGCTAGCGTATTAATAATCTATATCGCCACCAGGCGGCAGCCATATTTATTTATGTTTATAAAGTATAGGTTGCGCTGTCAGCTCCCTCCATGTTGGATTCTATTTTCAACACTTAGTTGACGTTAATTTCTCGATTCAGCCGCCAGGGGAGCTTGCGGCACTTATATTTATAGACATAGGAAAACTATGTTATTTTTCATCCTATTAAAAAAAGTAATTTTTCAAACTAGTTTTAATAAATTAGGTACATCTTCGCCATTTCTAATGCGCAGCTACGGAATGTCTACACAATAACAGCATTTCCACAGGGCTATGCTCTCAATATGGCGTTGCATTTGTGAAAGAGGCATTCTTGGATATCTGTCATTTCTGCATTAAAATCTTGAAGATATCTCGTTTTACTACCCTCAGTATTACCACGCGTGTGGTACGCGAAAGAAAACTAAACTGTTTGCTGGAAAAAAAACCAGCTAAAGAAAGCATAATAAAATATGTTTACATGCAGATTAATTAATTTATAGGCGTTTAATGTGACGAGGGTAGGGAACGTGGACTACGATAAGGCACAAAATAAAGCATAATAAAAAACGTAATGAAAGACACATCACTAAAAAATCTCTCTTCAAACACACCGCCTCAAGAGCAGCAGAAAGCACAGCTTTTGCGGTGGGCTTAGAAATATTTGAACAGATACAGGATAAAAATGCGTTGTTTGGTTCTCAGAACATCCCTCTTGAATAATAAAGTCAGTAGATGCATTTCTGGTAGTTTTCATTTTAGGGTGTTCTGGCCTGGTTTTCTAGTCATCTGGACCACTGTGCGTGCAAGGCGACGGAGGACCTACCCACGCAATTGCAGCTACGTATTTCTGAGTAGCAAGTTTGCCTACAACGTCCCACGAACAGTACCTTGACTAGGCGGATCAGTTGATAACGACAGCATGAAAATAAACAACATCCTTGCCATGCGACCGATCAGCTGATGGCGGAAGGATACGCAGTCGGATGTAAACAGTGGCGCTGCTTTCGCCGAGCTGTCAAAAAGTGGCCTTCTTATACAGTATGGACTATAACTAGCTCCGTCGTCACTCGGGCCACGGTACATGTTGAGCCGTCACACCCACTTTCAGAAGACGACAGCGGAACAATAAAAAAAAACGAAAACAAGACAAACAACACCGTCAACGAACACGAAACAGGTACGTTACTTTATACACAGGGGGGGGGGAGCACCAATTTGACTGTACCGTGCGCGTGTTAGCACGTGGTGTGTGCAGCATGGCCGTCTTCTACTCACCACAGCTAAGGTTGGTCCGCAGGTCGGAGCGACTGTACAGGAAGTGAGGTTTGCCGCCTCCCGAGTCCGGTACTTCGTCGTGGTGTTGCAGGCTGCTGCTTTCCAAATAGTGCACTTCCTTCCCGTCGAATATGACGCCACTAAAATAAAAAAAAACCACGCTTTGCATTGCGTCGAAACAAAAAAAAATTACTTTCATACACGAGCGAGTTTATTTTATTATTTTGCCAAGCTTTCATCTTTTCAGGTAACAACGCGAGGTTGCGAGATATTTGCGTGTGGGCTAAAGGATTTCTCGCAAGACAGAGCATAAAAAATAGTTTATCGAACTTTATGAAGTAATTACAGTTTCATCGCGCTTATTAAGGGAAATGGAAAGGTCGCTCGGTGCGCGAATAGCTGGAATATACAGGATGATTCTAAAATCATGGGACAACCATTGAAGGGTGGTAGAGCTCACTAAAACAAATAATTATTGTATAGGAATGTATGGATGAGAGTGACGCGTTGAGGCATAACAAAAAAAAAAAAAAAAAAAAAAGTAACAGTGTTAACTCAAACGCAAAACAAAGAAAATNGGAGTGATTGGCGAACAGATTCAAATACGCCGGGTATTTCACGCACGCCACCATTGTCAGCCAATCACGCCATATGTAGAGGTCGCCAAGCATGCGTGACTGTTGGTGGATGCATTTCCAGCAACTGTTTTAACATTTTCTGTACGGAATCACTCGTTAAGTATGCTGCTAATGAACATTTTATTGTTTCCGTTAATGTGTTATGTTTTTGTGTTAGTGCCTCAACGCGTCACTCCCGCCCATATATTCCTGTAAAATAATTGTTTGTTTTAGTGAGCTCTACCACCCCTCNCGCGTCACTCCCGCCCATATATTCCTGTAAAATAATTGTTTGTTTTAGTGAGCTCTACCACCCCTCAATGTTTGTCTCATGATTTTAGAATCATCCTGTTTAATCATGAACAGAAGCTGAACTACTTAAAATAATTCTCTGTATTTTTCGATTAGATATTTTAATTGCGGANCTGTTTAATCATGAACAGAAGCTGAACTACTTAAAATAATTCTCTGTATTTTTCGATTAGATATTTTAATTGCGGAAAAAGTCTATACAATTTATAGTTTTTGAATTAAAAAATGCTAAGCATTTGTTCAGAAATAAAGGATAAACCCCACAAAATCAACAATTATGCAAAACTACACTGTTGTTTGTGAAAATTGCAACATCCAAATAGAATGGCCCGAACGAATCCAAACTCGGAGGATGTGCAGAACATTGTACCAGTCGTAAGTTGCGTTACTGGAAGTTATCGTAGTAGGAGTCGAGAAGTTCTACCTGGTGCCGTTGCATGTTGAAATGGCCGCCCACGAGCCGGGTTTGCCTCGGACGTGTCCTTGATAATGACACAACTCTACGTCCTGCAACAGAAACAAAAAATCCTCGAGAAGACGCGCACTTGAACAACAAACTGTACGATATAAAAATAAAAAACTGTGGCGTCTTGGAATTACGGCAAGTTGTGTCATAAAAGTTAGCAATAATTAAGACTTGCGGTGCATGAGATTGTTTCCAGTGTGTGTATGTTTGCTACACCAACACCTTGGTCATGCCGACGCATGCTTGATCGACCTTAACGCCCTTTCACACGAGGCCACCGCGTGATGGAGCNACGTTGGTAGGTGCCCTGGACGTTGGTAGGTGCCCTGGACGTTGGTAGGTGCCCTGGACGTTGGTAGGTGCCCTGGACGTTGGTAGGTGCCCTGGACGTTGGTAGGTGCCCTGCACGTTGGTAGGTGCCCTGGACGTTGGTAGGTGCCCTGCACGTGCCGCCATAAGTGTGAACGCGACAAGGCGGGATTGCACGGGCCACCAGCTTGGTGACGCCACCCATGGACTAAGCACGAGGTAGGCCGATTTTTCGTCTTCTGTGCGTGTACCCAACGTTGACCAACCCCACACCCATACAACTGTCAAAGTCACACGACCAACAGCGTCGAGTGTATTTTTTTTTATATCTTAATATTCAAAAGACGAACAGTTTTATGTGTATAATATACTTTTACCAATTTAAATTTAATGTAATTGCGTCAAAAACCGGTTAGAGGAAGTATACAAACATCTCAAATCACTTGTTTACATAAACAGTGCTCTAACCTCAAATCACTTGTTTACATAAACAGTGTTCTAACCTCAAATCCTACCCACGTCGTTTATTATAGTTGCAGAAAAACAGTCCAATGTTGGGATACGGAAGTTGGTCCTGCGCAGCTAGCGTGATCACTCTACCCCCATATTTACGGTGCCACCACGTCGTCCCATTGTTTTATGTGCAGCTATTCCTGGAGCGTGATTAGTCCTTTTTGCTCAGTCGACCAATGGTATGCTGTTTCTCATATTAGTGACACATCAAATGATGCCATACTCATACGCGCAAACATGGAAAACGTGTTAGGAATTTCGATGAAGGCCACTGTACAAAGTATATAAATTGCCTTTAATTGATCGCCCCTTTAACTTTGGGTGCATTCACAATTCACGTTTTATTACGGCATTTTCATATACGAAAAAGCAGAAAAATTAGCCCGCGTGCCTCTTCCAGCTCAATTTGTAGCACTGGACCATTGTTGGTGGCGTGTCTGGAGGCTGCAATATAACACTCCACCATGTTCGCGCCACTGAATTTCTTGGTGTTGTCGCAATGGCCTCGTGTGAAAGGGCGTTGTAGGTTCAAACCCGATGTACTGTAGTGAGGGCGATTTTTCTCAATTGTTTTGCCGTCAAAGTTGCAGGAAAACACTGCTGTGTTTATTAGTGTAGCCTGTTGACGGTTATTTGAGCACTTTCGAAATAAACCTTAGGAAAATGTCACTGCCCCCGCCTGCAAGTGTTTCATCTGGCGCGCTGCCTGACAAGCGCGCAGTAAAGTTGGCAACGACGGTAAGAAAGTAGTTCCATGTCTTAATGTCGAATTATAAGGCCGGTATTCCAGAACGTTTTCATAACGGGTTTGGTACAGCTCAAGCCACACCCAGGCCTTATCAGTATTCCAGAACGTTGTAATGCCGCTGCATCCAGAATACCATAGAAATAAATAACACAACATGGTGCCCCCGTAACTGGGTTTTACTTACCAAATCTTCCGACTTCTTTATCACGTAGCCATCGTCGTTTTGATATTTCTCGAAGTAGGACTCCGATATAAGGTANGGCGTTGTAGGTTCAAACCCGATGTACTGTAGTGAGGGCGATTTTTCTCAATTGTTTTGCCGTCAAAGTTGCAGGAAAACACTGCTGTGTTTATTAGTGTAGCCTGTTGACGGTTATTTGAGCACTTTCGAAATAAACCTTAGGAAAATGTCACTGCCCCCGCCTGCAAGTGTTTCATCTGGCGCGCTGCCTGACAAGCGCGCAGTAAAGTTGGCAACGACGGTAAGAAAGTAGTTCCATGTCTTAATGTCGAATTATAAGGCCGGTATTCCAGAACGTTTTCATAACGGGTTTGGTACAGCTCAAGCAACACCCAGGCCTTATCAGTATTCCAGAACGTTGTAATGCCACTGCATCCAGAATACCATAGAAATAAATAACACAACATGGTGCCCCCGTAACTGGGTTTTACTTACCAAATCTTCCGACTTCTTTATCACGTAGCCATCGTCGTTTTGATATTTCTCGAAGTAGGACTCCGATATAAGGTATCTGAAAGAGAAAACAATCACCTTACTGTAACTGACGAGGCCAGATAATTTTAAAAGGAGAAATTATTTTAATAACATTTCAAAATTATACTACTAATGAAAATTGTCTTTTAGCTTTGTTGCTAAGGTTTCTAATTACAAAGCTAAAATAATGAAGTCATAATCATGTAGTTCTCATCTCCTACGTTCAACTAGCAAAAAAAAAAAAAAATCAGAGATGTAATTGTATATTCAAATACATTTTAGTTGCTACTGTATTCGGCAAAACTTACTTAGTTATATCACTTTGTTTTTAAAGTGCAACGTAATGAATAATAACATTAATTAATACATTGGTACATTCATAGGAGCTCAGAATATCTACGCCGGGAATCGAACCCACTTCGGCGTGGTGGGAGGAGAGAAGTCTGACCACTACACCACAGTGCTCAACCTAGATGGTAGTGCGAGGATTAAAAAAATGCTAAAATTTATTAATGAGGTACAGTATTTGTTTCTATATTTTTTGTGACAGATTTGTGCATTGCATTGAGCAGTGTAACATATTTAGTTATTTTATGCTAATTGGAGCTGTGTTATATTTTGTTGTGTGAATACATCAGAAAACAATACATAGCTCATTTTTATAAGAGATATCTACAGCCACTTACAAACCTGAGTGCACACATGGCTATGATAATTTTACGTAATATTATGTTTTGGGTTCGTAAAAACTTAACGCGCTCGAAAATAAAACTATCTAATAGAAAAAAAAATGAAGTTTAAGAATAAATATCGTTTTTAAGTTGTTAAGTTTTACAAAAATTATTTTATATGTAGGAAAAAAGAAGTAATTTATTCATACGAACTTCGTGTGCTTTGTTTTCGGAATGCCTTTATTGTATTGGCTAAAACATCTAACCAAATTAATATAACAGCATTGTGAATATACACTGAAGAGCCGAAAAAAACTGGTACACCTGCCTAATATCGTGTAGCCCCCTCCCCCCCCCCCCACCGAGGACGCAGAAGTGCCGCAAGATGACGTGGCATGGACTTCGACTAATGTCTGAAGGTATTCAGGAGGCAATTCACACCATGAATCCTGCAGGGCNCGAGCACGCAGAAGTGCCGCAAGACGACGTGGCATGGACTCGACTAATGTCTGGAGGTATGCAGGAGGCAATCCACACGATGAATCCTGCAGGGCATTNGTCCACAAATCCAATCTGCGCCATTTCGAGAAATGGTTGCACGTCTGTCACGTTTAATGATTCTCGTCAGTCGTCGTTTGTTCCGTTCTTTCAACGATCTTTTCCCGGCCGCAGCGATGTCGAAGATGTGATGTTTTACCGGATTCCCGACATTCACGGTACACTCGTGAAACGGTCGTACGCGAACATCCCAAATGTTATCGCTACCTCGGAGATGCTATGTCCCATCTCTCGTGCGCCGACTATAACACCACGTTCAAACTCGCTTAAATCTTGATAACCTGCCATTGTAGCAGCAGTAACCGATCTATCTGCCGACCGCATCGCGTTACTCTGATTGGTTCCATACCTCTGCTATTTGCATACGCACGCCTATACCAGTTTTTTTTTTTGCTCTTCAGTGTAATATGAGCGTGAAATTCTGATGTCCTGTTATTGCAATTAAAAAAAATATATATCTGCGAAGTGACACGCTGTAAAACAGAGACAGCGTAGTCCACACGACCTTGGAATTAGGGTTCGGGTTGTTTTATTAAACACTCACGTATTGAGCAGCAGGTCCAATACGTAATCTCGGCCACCAATGTCGAAGGTTATGGTCAAGTACTGCACGTGTCTGCCATTCTGAAACACAGATACACGTGCACTGCTCTGCGAGGACGTGTTACAACTACATTCAACAAACTGACAGTGGTATATCATCTCTAAATAGTATAGAAGGGGCAGTGGTGGCGTAGTGGCCAGGGCGCTCGCCTCCCACCACGGCGATCCGGGTTCGATCCCCGGCGGGTTCACTCCCGGATCCTCGCATGTGGGAATCGTGCTGGACGATGCCGCTTGCCGGCGGGTTTTCTCGGGGGACTCCCGTTTCCCCCGCCCTTGCACTCCAGCGTCGCTCCATTCTAGGGTTTCATTTCTGCCATGCCCGGGGATGACGGTCACCTACGGGTCCCAGCTGGAAAGACCGTCACTCGGAGGGTGTTGCCTTGCCCTGGGTGCACACGCCTTATTATTATTATTATTATTAAATAGTATAAAACAAAGTTTGCTTATCCGCGTCTGTCTGTGTATTCGCTTAGTAATTGATGGACTTTGATGCGGTTTTCAACATCATTTAGAAAATTTCTCGAGGAAGGTTTTGGTGTATAATAAATTTATATTTAATGTCGAACCGTTTGTAATCAAGTTGTGAAAAAACAGCTTTTAGGGTGCTTACATGGCTTGCGCTGACTAAACCATAAGAGATACTAAAGAATTGTAACTCTCAAAAAGGTCTACAGAAAAATCCGCGATAGCATGTGTTTATCTTTTAAGGATGACCCGCAGTAACCATTTTCGTCTTTCAAAGTATCGCTGTAAAAACTAAATTGTTACCGGGCGAAGCTTGGGCCGGTTCGTTAGTATTCGATATTTTGCAATTTGTAAAATTAGGAGTTCATTACTCTTGTGCCGGAGTCGCGTAGCTCCGACAAACACGACACGTACGACACGACAAGTAAAACCGAAAACCGAAGAGCCAATCAAACACGATATCCTTCTGGTGTTATCACGACGAAAACTATCGCGCGACCAGCAGTTGTGGATGAGAAGCGATTTTCGCCTTTGTTGCGTCGTGCAGCGCCATGCAGACGGAGGGTGCAACTTTGCTTAACGGAATAGTTAAACTAATTTTCCCTGAAGTGGAAACATTGCAACGTAATAATGAAACGTTATCTGCCTTTCACTGCTTCAAACTCATGAAGTTAACATTTACAGTTTGTCGACATTATGTGTTATAAATTTCCCTTCTGACCACCGCCTTTGAAACCAATGTTATGCTATGAGCGCCTTGTACACGCTGCCGGGAAATCATACATTTCGCGACTGTCGTGCTGCAAGTACAAGCAGACACATTGACAGTCATCTTATTGTGTCTTTGTTGTCTTTTTCGTCGTGTCACGTCTTGCTCGTCGCAGTTATGTAACTCAGCGTCGATGACGACAACTCACGAACTGTACACTGTGCTGCTTCTGGGAATACCTTAATGTGTATTTAAATAACAATAATGTGCTGGCAATACACTACTTCATGAAAATGAAAATCAATTAAAAGACTGAACAAAATGTCTTAAAATAAATTTGACAACATTTTAGTAATAACATACATGTATTTGTAAATATTCATTATTAATATTCATTTAAACAGTTTTATTGTAAGAGAAAGATTTGTCATTTAACATAGCCTTACCTTATAAATACATATGCTAGGCAAGAAATCCTGGGGGCATTACCTTATAAATACGTATGTTAGGCAAGAAATTCTGGGGGTATTGCCCTATAAATACGTATTTTAGGCAGGAAATCCTGGGGGCCCGGCCCTATAAATATGTATGTAAGGCAAGAAATCCTGGGGGCCTGACCTTAAATAGCTGTAAATACGCACATTGCGAGTATCATTGTGCATGAAAAAACAAATCATATTTTAACGCGTCAGTTAAACAGGCTCATGGTTGAAAAAATATCAGCTATTTAACATGGAATTTAAAAACTTACCATAGTGACTACAAGACTACGGTAATAACAAGAACTTACCAATATGACTAATTAGCTTACTTCTCTACATATGTATGAGAGTAATTCCGATGAAGTTGGCCCTGCTATACGACTTAGATAACATGAACATGCGTGTTAAAGCATTAAACATTTTAAAAAATACAGTGTATGTCCCATATCATCTTACATGATCTACTGTAGTATTTTTTTTTTTTGCTGAATTTGGTGGGGATCGGTTGATTGATAAAAGTGGCACTGTCTTAAAAACTGGAGGACGAAAGAGACTATATGTAGATATATCTGGTGGTTGTATTATACACTACTGCCAGTTTGGTTGAAATTGGTTACATAACTCCATGTGTGGGCAGACGGCCCTTGGCAGTGTGTGTTTTCCAAAGGTAGCATCTTCGGTGCATGTATCGTGCAGCTTTAAACTTCAGAATGTCTAAATTCGTTTTATTTGGCACCGTCATAACATTACGTGTGTTCGCGTTAACAGCTATTTTGAAAATAAGTGTCTGACCCACTTAAAATATATCAGTTTACAAAGCATTCAGTTGTATTTTTGCTGTGCCAAATTAGGTAAGAATCGGTTGATTGTTTTCAGAGATATAACACAAAAAAATTTTATTTCTTCATGTCGTGTTATCTTATAAAATAGTGGTCAAATGAGGCTATGTGTAATCACATTTGATGCTCGTAGTTGATACTGTCAGCATATCAAGTTTGGTCAAATGGTCCATTGTGTTGCTGCAAGGCGTGTGTGCTTCTCAGCCTTTTGGAGGAAACGAGTGGTCTTAGGTTGGAGAACGTATACCAGTACTCCAAATCGCTCCAGCAACCGAAATACCAGCACCTGGCACGTGCACTGCAAGCTGTGGAAGGCCTGCACTTATTTCCCTTGCAGCGATAACGAAGCGGTCGTGCCAAACACAGTGTTTATTTTCGACGATGTAGCATGTGAGAAACAGACTTTCATCCAGGAGCACTTTAACATGGAGCAGCATGCGAGCATGGACTACTGTGTGCACTTGAGGCAAACTTATTCATGCATGCTAAATCAGTTACTACATGATAATGTGAATTTTCTCGTGTTTAGCGTTAACGATACGATGTTGCAGCACGTGTATGACGACCAACAGACATGATGTTCGCAGAATTTAAGGACATGTGTTCATTGAGCTGGAATGAGGAGTATGGCATATTGGTGATCGATAAGGATTCGCCAGTACTTACGGGAAGGTACATGCGTGGCTTTTATCAGTTTATAGTAAGATACCGACCATGAGTCACAGTAGGATTTCCAATTGTGGACATGATCTACGCTCCGATGATAGTGATGGAAATGAGCTANCTACAAGACTACGGTAATAACAAGAACTTACCAATATGACTAATTAGCTTACTTCTCTACATATGTATGAGAGTAAGTCCGATGAAGTTGGCCTTGCTATACGACTTAGATAACATGAACATGCGTGTTAAAGCATTAAACATTTTAAAAAATACAGTGTATGTCCCATATCATCTTACATGATCTACTGTAGTATTTNTGAAGTTGGCCTTGCTATACGACTTAGATAACATGAACATGCGTGTTAAAGCATTAAACATTTTAAAAAATACAGTGTATGTCCCATATCATCTTACATGATCTACTGTAGTATTTTTTTTTTTTGCTGAATTTGGTGGGGATTGGTTGATTGATAAAAGTGGCACTGTCTTAAAAACTGGAGGACGAAAGAGACTATATGTAGATATATCTGGTGGTTGTATTATACACTACTGCCAGTTTGGTTGAAATTGGTTACATAACTCCATGTGTGGGCAGACGGCCCTTGGCAGTGTGTGTTTTCCAAAGGTAGCATCTTCGGTGCATGTATCGTGCAGCTTTAAACTTCAGAATGTCTAAATTCGTTTTATTTGGCACCGTCATAACATTACGTGTGTTCGCGTTAACAGCTATTTTGAAAATAAGTGTCTGACCCACTTAAAATATATCAGTTTACAAAGCATTCAGTTGTATTTTTGCTGTGCCAAATTAGGTAAGAATCGGTTGATTGTTTTCAGAGATATAACACAAAAAAATTTTATTTCTTCATGTCGTGTTATCTTATAAAATGGTGGTCAAATGAGGCTATGTGTAATCACATTTGATGCTCGTAGTTGATACTGTCAGCATATCAAGTTGGGTCAAATGGTCCATTGTGTTGCGGCAAGGCGTGTGTGCTTCTCAGCCTTTTGGAGGAAACGAGTGGTCTTAGGTTGGAGAACGTATACCAGTACTCCAAATCGCTCCAGCAACCGAAATACCAGCACCTGGCACGTGCACTGCAAGCTGTGGAAGGCCTGCACTTATTTCCCTTGCAGCGATAACGAAGCGGTCGTGCCAAACACAGTGTTTATTTTCGACGATGTAGCATGTGAGAAACAGACTTTCATCCAGGAGCACTTTAACATGGAGCAGCATGCGAGCATGGACTACTGTGTGCACTTGAGGCAAACTTATTCATGCATGCTAAATCAGTTACTACATGATAATGTGAATTTTCTCGTGTTTAGCGTTAACGATACGATGTTGCAGCACGTGTATGACGACCAACAGACATGATGTTCGGAGAATTTAAGGACATGTGTTCATTGAGCTGGAATGAGGAGTATGGCATATTGGTGATCGATAAGGATTCGCCAGTACTTACGGGAAGGTACATGCGTGGCTTTTATCAGTTTATAGTAAGATGCCGACCATGAGTCACAGTAGGATTTCCAATTGTGGACATGATCTACGCTCCGATGATAGTGATGGAAATGAGCTANGCCGACCATGAGTCACAGTAGGATTTCCAATTGTGGACATGATCTACGCTCCGATGATAGTGATGGAAATGAGCTAATGGAAGGTCGCCTCTCTGCTGTTCACAGGGACCTGTCGCTTCTTGGGCTAAAGATCGAGATAGTGAAAAAGAAGTGGTGGGAGATTTGGTAGCCGTCGACCAGCACGTAGGGCGCTTGGAGGCAATGATAGACCTGATGAACGTGTCAAATGCACAGAGATAGGAAGNGCCGTCGACCAGCACGTAGGGCGCTTGGAGGCAATGATAGACCTGATGAACGTGTCAAATGCACAGAGATAGGAAGTTAACATCTAAACTGATTGCGAAAACCGATGTTGCGAGGCATAGCAAGATGGTGCTGGATGCATGCATCAACCGANGTTAACATCTAAACTGATTGCGAAAACCGATGTTGCGAGGCATAGCAAGATGGTGCTGGATGCATGCATCAACCGACTCGAAAGGATCGAAAATTCACTTTCCTCAACTCGAGAGTGAATATGAAAACATACCTGTGTGGCTGTGTTTATTCCATTCTATGCATGGTGGTGGACCAAACCGAACTGACGACCGAGCTGCAGTGAGCCGTCGAAGCTGTTCGCGCGAAATATCTACTCGCGAAAAGCTACAGACTGGCTCTCGAGAATCGAAGGGAAGAGGCATACAAGTCGATAACCAGCCATCTCGACGAACTAAGTCGACAACGCCACGAGGAAGCTTTGCCTCGGCCGGATATCAATCACGAAATCAAAGCGGAAGGACCGACCCTACGCATAAACAGAAAATAATCCCGGAACTGCCCGAATTGGAAGGGGACATCTCTAGCGACGAAGACGATTTGCCCCTGATCGATTTTTTTGGGTGAACGAGAATGGAAAAGAACGCGAGATCATGGACACGAGGTGGGTACCCTGGTCTGGCACTACATCGTTTCCTACTCCGATCGGAATAGAGACAACACGATGAAAAATGGTTTCTCGGAAACAAGGAAGCGATGTTTTCCCAGGAGATGTGATGCAGTTCGGCAAGCACAAGGTGAGGATGATGCATGATCTGTGCAAACTTTTGTTTCGTAGGCATCCCGGATGCTACACCGAATCGGATTTGCGCAATTACCATCGCCTGCTACAGTCCAGTCGTGCTCATTATGCGAACGATAACCCCATCAATGCAGCGATTTAAGGACACGACCTATGCGAAATTCGGCATAATCACGGAACTGTTTCCACGATTGGTTCGTTGCTATTGGATCGGGTCTGCTACTGCAGAAGGTCGATGCCAAATGCAAGATGGACTGCATGTGTTGGGACGATCCGAACGAACTCGTCGATAGACTGCGGCTTCTGGTGGATTCGCAGTCTGCTGGCAACCGGTCCCACACCAACGAGATTATATCCATCATCGAATAACTCGTCGATGCTGGCTACTTCGTGAGATGACGAAGTATGCAGTTTCTGGGTAATTGCACAGGTCAGCCAGAAGGAATTTATCATCTGAGAAAGTACGNGTGAGATGACGAAGTATGCAGTTTCTGGGTAATTGCACAGGTCAGCCAGAAGGAATTTATCATCTGAGAAAGTACGTCGTGAAAGGGTTGGACGATACTTTCCAATCCGAACTGATCGAAATGCAAGATTTTGCTCGTGCGAATAAAGGCCACCGCTAAATTTTGACCGTAATAGATACATTTTCCAAGTATGCCTGGGCCAGACCGCTGAGGTCGATGAATGCGTGTGACGTCATCGAGGCCATGGCGGATGTGTCGAGCGAAGGATGCGTACCGAAAAATATCCACACCGATGATGGTAAAGAATATTTTAATGCTACTTTCCGTGCACTGATGAAAATGTACAGCATAAATTACTATTCCGCGTACTCTGGACTCAAGGCTAGCATCGTCGAGCGTTTTCACCGGACTCTGAAAGCCAAATTGTGGAGACGAATGGCTTGAGCTGCTGCCGAAACTCGTCCGCGAGTATAATCCAACCTTTCATTCTACCACTAACATGAAGCCCGAAGATGTATAATGGTAAGAACAAATCGAATTAAGTAAATATTAAATAGATATACATTGAATTGATAAAAAAAAAAATAAAGTACTAAAATTCGAATGTTTTTAAAAGGTCCTACCTAGAATGCACTATCGCATTAACAGTTAAAAGTGTGATTGCAGGGGTCTTTCTACCGTACATTTGATTTTGCGAAGAAAAAAAAATTTAGATCGGAAGAATTCAAAGTTTTTATATACCTTCTCGTATATGAAAAATTGCATCTTTAAATTTATAAATAAATATGCACACTGGCGATTCGAGCACTTTGGCAGGGGTCGTACGAGTGGGAGTTCCTTTGCAAACTGAGGTGTTTTATAGTAAAATCAATAAAAAACCGACGTAGCGAGACACATTTATTTAAGTTTTTACCATTTTTTTTTTGTTACAGATTTTTGTGAAAAAAAAGGGGGAGGGGGATAATACGTCCCGAGTGCAAGCTGAATTTATTTAATTTTTATCTAAATAATTTTTTTATTTAATGGGATTATGATCTGTAGCGACACTCTAGTCTAAGCCAATACAATTATTAACAATCCACGGTGGCCAACCGATACTTTTTAATTTTTTATTAAAATATTTTTAATTAGAATAATTTTTATTGAAATCATTTCTAGGGTGCAGGTCGCTGGCGAATGGTTGGTTCCCCCGGGTTTTGGGGA
>NQII01002125.1:83007-136702 GCA_002778355.1 Clitarchus hookeri | reverse complement strand
CCCCCTTTTTTTAATAGCCTCAACAGTGTGGTAATGAATGTTGTGCGTGCTCCACCTGCCAGGTATTGGTAAATATTATTGTGAAAGTAAAACACGGATTACTCAAAAAACGGCAAAGCTTATGGTATTTATACAAGGCTACATTTTTTTTGTTAATTGTAACATGGTGATTAATAATCCATCTTTCAAATTCAAAATATGCTACCGCGTCATGGAGGTTAGTTGGTAATAGCTATAGTAACAGTGATTATTTGCATGAAATAATTTGGTGACAGCGACAGGTGTTGAGGTTTTTGAATATCTTTGTTTAGTTAAACGTTATCCAGAAAATGGGTGCGCCATCTTGAAAATATTATCTCCAATATTTTCACTAAACAGGTATTACAGGTTCAACTTCAAAGTTTGGTTGCATTCTTAGTATTAACTTTTTAGACCATAGGTCGTGTATATGTTTTCAACTTCTTTTTTCGTGGTTAATTTGTAGCCGAAGTTTGTCAGTCGATTTTAGATACATCCTGTGTATGTGTGTGTGTACATATATATATATATATAAATATATATATATATTTATATATCACCGGGAGTCCGTGAAATACACTTAATTTTACAGCAATGCACTCATGGTGGCAGCGGTACATGTTCCATCTGATGTGAGCGAAGACTGTCATCTGTTCAAATGCTTCGACTCCTTATTTTCAGATCCTGCTTATGGAACGATGCCGCTAAGATGATTCGTGCTGTAGTAAGTTGGCGTATTAGCAAATGTCATGATATTTTTTGGAAACGCAAAGGACGTGACGTCAATAAAATTGAAAAAAATCCTAAAGCACACTAAAACTTGACTCATAGCGGTGACCGTAGGTGCATTTCACCAAAGTCTGACGTTTGAATGGGCACAAGCGATATCTGTCTGCTTTCAGATTACCAAAGAAAGAGTTCAAGAACTTCGTAGACAGGAAGGGGAAGTGCCATGGGAAGCAGGCGTGTGTGGAGCAAAGGAAGTACTTTATCTGCATGAGAGGCCTTGTAAATCGTTACGTCATGCTAGGGATAAAAAAAAAGAGGCATACAGCTGAGGATTCACGTATGTATTTAAAATCTATACTAATATTATAAATGCGAAAGTGTGTTTGTTTGTTTGTTTGTCCTTCTTTCACGTCGCAATGGAGCAACGGACCGACGTGATTTTTTCCGCAGACATAGTTGTAGGGCTGGGAAGTGACATAGGCTACTTTTTATCCCGAGAAAATATCTCATTCTCTCGGGGAAATTCTTATTGGAAAATGAAAAAGTACACAAACGGATTAACAATGCAACATCTCAACCGAGCAACAGGGCGACGTAATTTCTTGCACAGAAATAGTTGGAGGGCCGGAAGGTGATATTGGCTACTTTTTATCGCGAGTAAATATCTCAAAGAATGGACTCAATATGTATTTTCCTTTAATCATTCTATGTTAAACGACATACCAATTTTAGTTTTTAAAATTGACAATAGATGGCTTTCAAATAGTTTCAATTGACTGCATTTGCTTTTGGTTTCCTTTGATTCGCTTTTAGTTTTGGTTTTGTTGTTTTAGAATATTCGAATATTGTTCAATTTATTAGGCTGGATTGACCTTTGGTACTGATTTCCACCTTGAATTGGATTTGTTGGTTTGGTATTTGTTTTTGTTTACTTTTGCGACTGTTTTTTTGTTTGGGTTTTCATAGTCTGTTAAATAAATAATGCCTCGCAACCGAACATTAAGTCTTTCAAGAGCATCGTCTCAAGCACAAGCGAAAAGATTTGCTCGATCGCAAGAGTCTTCAGACGATGCCGAACTGAGAAGACAAGAGCAAGCACAGTGACAAGCTGCTTTGAGAGCCGCTGAATCGCCTGCTCAGATTCAGGAAAGGCTCGTAGAACAGGCCGCACACCAGGAACATCTCAGGATATTAGAGACTCCTGCCGATACTCAACTCCGTAGAGATGAACAGACTGAGCGTCAAGCCGCTTTGAGAGCCTCAGAAATGCGTGAACAAATGCAGTTGCATTTAGATAAACAGGCTGAGTGTCAAGCCTGTGTTAAGAGCCTCCGAAACGCCTGTTCAGACCCAACTACGACTGGAAGAACAAGCAGAACGACAGGCTGCTTTAAGGGCATCCGAAACACCTGAACAGTCACAGGTGAGAAGAATCGCAAACGCGGAACCCCAAGCGGAACGTCGACGAACTTTTCAAAAAAACACTTGGTCTGTATTTAATGACGCGGCATTTCATTACGATCCCTTAATTGATTATAAGAACCACAGGCTAATTGTTATCGGACTTATGGACAAGTCGTGCCGGTTTTGTAGCGCTTTGAAATGGAAAGATGAAACCGCAGGGATGTGCTGTTCCAGCGGGAAAGTTTCCATTCCTTTACTTGGTGAGCCAGAAGAGCATCTGAAAACCTGCACTGCGAGGAAGGGACCAAGGACCGCAGGACAAGGTCACCTCCAGAAATAAAATGTTGCAGCCCCATTCGAGAGGATTCTGGGTCCCTTGCCTGTCCCAGAGAGGAGTGATCGGTATCTACTGGTGGCCCAAGAATACTTTACCAAGTGGCCTGAGTCGCTTCCTTTCCCGAAACAGAAAGCACGTACTGTAGCTGAGGTACTCGTAGAGCATGTCTTCTCGAGGTTTGGGGAGCCACGAGAACTCCATTCCGATCAGGGAAGAGGATTTGAGGCTGTGGTGTTCCAGGAAGTAACAACGATTCTGGGGATGAAAGAGACAAGGACTACAGCCCTACACTCTCAGTCGGATGGAATTGTCGAGAGGCTTAACCACACTCTTGAGAAATATCTGTCAATCTTTGTGGCAGACAACCAAAAGGATTGGGATTCAAAGGTGCCATTGTTTCTCCTTGCTTATCGGCAGTTCACTAGTACACAAGTTTAACACCATCAAGAGTGCTATTTGGAAGAGAGCTATGGCTTCCAAGTGACCTGCTGTTTGGCCGGCTGACATAAGAGGAAGCTGCAGTGNTGTGTGGAGCAAAGGAAGTACTTTATCTGCATGAGAGGCCTTGTAAATCGTTACGTCATGCTAGGGATAAAAAAAAGAGGCATACAGCTGAGGATTCACGTATGTATTTAAATCTATACTAATATTATAAATGCGAAAGTGTGTTTGTTTGTTTGTTTGTTCGTTTGTTTGTCCTTCTTTCACGTCGCAATGGAGCAACGGATCGACGTGATTTTTTCCGCAGACAAAGTGGGAGGGCTGGGAAGTGACATAGGCTACTTTTTATCCCGAGAAAATATCTCATTCCCTCGGGGAAATTCTTATTGGAAAATGAAAAAGTACACAAACGGATTAACAATGCAACATCTCAACCGAGCAACAGGGCGACGTAATTTCTTGCACAGAAATAGTTGGAGGGCCGGAAGGTGATATTGGCTACTTTTTACCGCGAGTAAATATCTCAAAGAATGGACTCAATATGTAATTTCCTTTAATAATTCTATGTTAAACGATATACCAATTGTAGTTTTAAAAATTGACAATATATGGCTTTCAAATAGTTTCAACTGACTGCATTTGCTTTTGGTTTCCTTTGATTCTCTTTTAGTTTTGGTTTTGTTGTTTTGGAATATTCGAATATTGTTCAATTTATTAGTCTGGATTGACCTTTGGTACTGATTTCCACCTTGAATTGGATTTGTTGGTTTGGTATTTGTTTTTGTTTACTTTTGCGGCTGTTTTTTTTTTTGTTTAGGTTTTCATAGTCTGTTAAATAAATAATGCCTCGCAAACGAAAATTAAGTGTTTCAAGAGCATCGTCTCAAGCACAAGCGAAAAGATTTTCTCGATCGCAAGAGTCTTCAGAAGATGCCGAACTGAGAAGACAAGAGCAAGCACAGCGACAAGCTGCTTTGAGAGCCGCTGAATCGCCTGCTCAGATTCAGGAAAGGCTCGTAGAACAGGCCGCATGCCAGGAACATCTCAGGATATTAGAGATTCCTGCCGATACTCAACTCCGTCGAGATGAACAAGCAGAGCGTCAAGCCGCTTTGAGAGCCTCAGAAATGCGTGAAAAAACGCAGCTGCATTTAGATGAACAGGCAGAGTGTCAAGCCATATTAAGAGCCTCCGAAACGCCTGTTCAGCCTGGAAGAACAAGCAGAACGACAGGCTGCTTTAAGGGCATCCGAAACACCTGAACAGTCACAGGCGAGAATAATCACAAACGCGGAACCCCAAGCGGAACGTCGACGAACTTTTCAAAGAAACACCTGGTCTGTATTTAATGACGCGGCATTTCATTACGATCCCTTAATTGATTATAAGAACCACAGGCTTATTGTTATCGGACTTATGGACAAGTCGTGCCGGTTTTGTAGCGCTTTGAAATTAAAATACGATACCGCAGGGTTGTGCTGTTCCAGCGGGAAAGTTTCCATTCCTTTACTTGGTGAGCCAGAAGAGCATCTGAAAACCTGCACTGCGAGGAAGGGACCAAGGACCGCAGGACAAGGTCACCTCCAGAAATAAAATGTTGCAGCCCCATTCGAGAGGATTCTGGGTCCCTTGCCTGTCCCAGAGAGGAGTGATCGGTATCTACTGGTGGCCCAAGAATACTTTACCAAGTGGCCTGAGTCGCTTCCTTTCCCGAAACAGAAAGCACGTACTGTAGCTGAGGTACTCGTAGAGCATGTCTTCTCGAGGTTTGGGGAGCCACGAGAACTCCATTCCGATCAGGGAAGAGGATTTGAGGCTGTGGTGTTCCAGGAAGTAACAACGATTCTGGGGATGAAAGAGACAAGGACTACAGCCCTACACTCTCAGTNAAGATTCTGGGGATGAAAGAGACAAGGACTACAGCCCTACACTCTCAGTCGGATGGAATTGTTGAGAGGCTTAACCACACTCTTGAGAAATATCTGTCAATCTTTGTGGCAGACAACCAAAAGGATTGGGATTCAAAGGTGCCATTGTTTCTCCTTGATTATCGGCAGTTCACTAGTACACAAGTTTAACACCATCAAGGGTGCTATTTGGAAGAGAGCTATGGCTTCCAAGTGACCTGCTGTTTGGCCGGCTGACATAAGAGGAAGCTGCAGTGCCTGATTATGGCAGCAAATTACGTAACAGACTAGTTGGCATTCACTAGTTTGCTCGACAGCACCTCAGAATAAATAGTGACAGGATGAAGACATGCTATGAAAGGGGAATGTCGGCGGGTGTATTTCAAGAAGGGCAACTGGTGTGTCTGTACAACCCACAGAGACCAAAAGGGTACAGCGCGAAGCTACAGAAATGTTGGGAAGGCCCCTACCGAATTCTGAAAATCAATGACGTGGTCTTTCAGATGTCACCAAGGCTCTCGGACGAAGCCGAAGTTTGTTCACATCGACCGATTAGCACTCTACGAAGGTCCTGATGTTGCAGAGTCTGTTCGGGATGAACAGACTTGAGGAGGGGACAGTGTTACGCAATCGCTGCTTTGCCGCGCGCGAGTGAGTGGAAGTGAAGGACAGAGCTGTTATGTGATAGCGGTAGCTAGTTACCAGGGATGTTTGGAATGACAGACGAGCGATAATCCAAGACACGCATATCTTGTTACGAAAAGTGTACCGCCACGATAATCGCTTTGCAGCACGCGCTCCTGAACTCAAGCATATTGAATTGCTGCGTTTATCTGAAGAATTTTCTAGTGGTTTACTTCCCTAGTTTCTCTCGGCGTGACTCGGGGTGCGTAGAACTTTCCAGGTCAAGGCAAGTGGCTATAAAAAGCGCGCCGGGTCTCCAGGCCGGGAATTGATGAGTGGATGAGTGGCTGGAGTTTTAGCGATAGACGCCGAGCGAAACGAGCGGTGAGAGAAGTGTCCAGTAGGAAGAAAATTTGCGACTGCAAGCATCGGGGCAGTGAGGAGTGCGACTGGCAGGCTGAATTTTGGACTGGATGCGTGAGTGAAAGACATTACAAATGATGGCAACAGACAGACTGAATGTGTGTTAATGATGAGTATAAGTTAATGGACTATAACCAGAGACATTAAGAAGGGCGTTAATTGGAGTTGAATTCGACAGTAAATATTGCGCTCACTGAGAAATAAAAAGAGTAATGGTAGATATAGATATATTAGTGCTGCAAATAATAGCTCTGTATATAAATTTTAATGGCATTAGTTATTTTATTATTACTACCTCCATCCCTTACGAACTCTGATACGCCCCTCAGGCATCTGGTAACAATATTTAAGAATCCCGTTAATCATAAAAAATAAGTGTATGAAAAGAATCATTACCACACGTCACAGGTAAAGAGATTGTTTTTGTTTGAGTGGGATACTAATATAGACAGAAATATTAGGAAAAGAGTCTTCAAACCTCCCTAGTTTTTGCATTTTTTGTTCCGATGTTTATGCTCGGAAATTCTCCACACTTTTCTAGTTTTTTGGGAAAATCTTCTCCGGAGAGAACTTCTCTTAGGAGGCCATTGAATAACTGTGTGTTCCAGAGTGACGTGTTTGGGATGCTGGGCTGGAGCCGTCGGTTTGACTGGCCATCTCACTATAGGCTGTAAATATGAGTTTGATATCGATTTTGTATTTTAGTGCAGAGTTAATTTTCGAGTATACTTTACTCAGATAATTCATTACATTGCAAAGTATCCAAGATGAGTACCACAACATAAATAATTTATGATGAATTATAAATAAATTCGTAGCATAACCATATTTCATTTCTTTGATGCCTAGTACAGAGAAATTGAATTATTAATTTTGTCAACAAAGTGAATTTGAGGTTTGAGGAATACGTTTCCGCGTCCTATTAAATGTGCATACACAGAAAAAAAAATTTAATTTAATAGGAAATCTACACAAAAATATACTCCTTGCCAGTTCCTAACATTTATAGAAGTATCATTTGTAGAAGTATTTTGGATCGAATTCATGCCCGCCCAACTGTTCTTCCTAATAAAACTATTAACGCTACCTATTGAGCTATTACTGTATGCATAGATAAGAAACGATTCTGCATGTTATCAACTACGTATATTCTAAGTAATTTATTTGCGCTGTACTCTAATTTAATGACATTGTACATAATCTTGATTAACATTTTGCATATATAGTAAAGTATCGCTGGCTGTGTGATATGCGAGGAGTATAAATGACGACGAAATTTACTTAGATATATATAAGTATATATATAATATTAATTACTTAAGTTTATGACTGTTGTCCCTTTGCAATTATTTTATTTATTATTTATTTATTTGGCATGATTTTGCTTCACATGTATGCTATTACGAGAAATTACTCCCCGGGTGAGTAGCAATGAGATGTAAAAGGTCGTGGAAGCGATCGGCAGGCTCTCTTCCTGTGTTTACAACCTGTTTACTCTCCTCCTTCCAGGTCCGTGCTCGTAGCTGCTCGCTACATGCGATGCAGACGATGCTCGTTAACTTGTTTTACAAAACGCTATCAAATATGTTTATATTCGGTAACAAAAACACTCTTAAAAGTGCACATATTGCAAATTTTCCCTGCAGTTCCCATTTTACGATGTTTTAAACTTATATGCACTGTTTATTTCTGATTAAACTACATAAAAATGAGTAGTTTCTGAGTCGATAATCCAGCTTATAATACATATGTTTTAAATTCTAATCCCTAGCATTGGATTAAAAACATGTCAAGGCATGGCTGCCTTAACTTAATCTAAAAAAGGTTAGCAAAACTACTGTTTATCGCATTGTAGGCCATTGGTAGACTAAAACCTTATGTTTTCAAATTTTAATTTTACGAATTTAATATTAAATTTTGGTTAATTACTTAGTGTAATTTTGTTAAAGGGAGCTCTTCTCATTGTAATTTTAATTTTTGTTTGTGGACATTTGTATTGTAATATTTTTGGGGCATTTTAATTGCCATTTATGACATAGGCAATATCATAAACAAAATGTTATAATACATCCTATTTAATCAATTTGTGTGAAGCGTCCTTTTCAGCGATTTTTTAGGCATGCAATTTTAAAATATGAGTATGTGCAGAACATCTGATACACGCAACCGTCAAGTTTGTCTATTGTTCGAAATTTCTACTCTCAACGAGGAGTGGATAATGATAAACTTCCACAACGAACTCTGTGCAGTAATTTCGCCCATTGAGCATTTGAAAAAAAAAAAACACTTGAAAATACCCACTACACATTGGTGGCAATTGCACTTTGTTTAGTAGCAAAACAGTATTCATTTTCGCTTTGTGGCCACTGCAAAATTACCCACAATATGAATGTAGTATTCTGGTTGTACACACCACGACGCGTTTATCGCATGTTAGGTTAAGTTAGGTTAGGTTAGGTTAGGTTAGGTTAGGTTAGGTTAGGTTAGGTTAGGTTAGGTTAGGTAAGGTTAGGTTAGGTTAAGTTAAGTTAGGTTCATCTGCCTTAGTTTATAAATCGCGCAATGTACTGTGGGAAGAACCAGAATACTCACATCGCGTTGTGCGTAAAACAGGAATATTCACGACATACAGTGGGTAATTTTTGTAGTGTCCACAAAGTGAAAAGCGATATTGTCACTGCTACTGAGCAAAGTGCAATTGCTACAATGCGTATTGGGCATTTTCAAATGCTCATTCACAAAAACAATTGCACATGACACGTTGTGGAAATATATCACTGCCCACGCCGTGCCATGGGCAAACATTTTGGACAATGGACGAATTCTGCGATTGCGAACAACATATAAATTTCCTGTCAGATTTAATGCACATTTTATGTCCTCTGTTTCTGTATAATTTGCATATGTTTTAAATTTAGTCATGTGTTCAACTTCTATAGTAAAACAAATAAGGGAGGTTATCCCAAAATCCCACAGAGAATAAATTAAAAAAGAAATTAATTTGTTTTCCTTAGCAACTCGATCAGTTTCCCGAATTGAAATGGTGTATCTTGCTATTTCCCAAACAGTTTTTTCCGTTTTTCTGCTGTCTTCTTTATGCTTGGAGTGATGGAGGGGATAATGGAATTCGTTGCTGACGCGATCAGGGAGTGGGTGTTCTCTGAGTGCTGCTAATCGGAACTCAGGGGATAACCAACGTATCTACGTGTTTGTAACACTGTTCAGTGTGTCGTCTATCCTTGCGAGTGGGTAAGACTTTCTTAGTCACATCATTAAATTGGTGGCTATCAACACAAAATCTCATAGACCAATCTTTATTTTTAAGAAGCTCAATGGGAGAATAACATGGACTGACTTGACTGTTCGATAACGTCCAACTCCATCTCTTTCATAATCCTGTCAATAATCTCATGTGAAGCTAGCGGTAGTCACCTTGGTGGCTGCTTTATGGGCCTGGCATCCCCTGTGCCGATGTGATGGCATGCAACATTAGTTCCACCAAGGTAATTTGGCTCACAGGAGAAAGCACTGCTATTTCTCTGTAGTAATTGTGAGATAGCCTTCTCTTGGCGCCATTAAAGGTTCGCTCTTGTTCTTGTTAGCAGTTCCCCCAGAGCATCTGATATAAGACATTAGGTATTATTTTGTGGCACCGAAACTTCAGCAACATTTGGAATTACCTGCGAGACCTGCTTGCAAACCCCTATCATGGACCCCTCCTCAAGACGGATAGCACGGTCACATAAATTAATCGTTCTTACTGGCAAACTTCCAGGGTTTGAAAAAAAACCAAAGTCCTTGCTACAATAATGCAATCTGGTAGAAAATGCCACCCTTCTGCGCTAGTTCGATTATGCCAACCGCCTGACAAATTTTCCGTGGCATCTGCCTGGAATAAAAATTTCCCTAGAAGCAGGAAGTACAGTAGGCTGACTACACACTACCGGTCATCTCATTGGCGAAGATAAACCTTGTCGTGTTGGCACTACGAACTCTGTATTGCCTGCCCGTAGCACCCCCAAGTCGAGTATCGATACAACACCCCAGCTTACGTAACACACAAAGTCCCTAAAGGCATTCGTCTTCTATTTCTGCTATGTAAATATTGTGCCCTATGCTAAGTTTACCAAGCGTTAAGAGTACTCTTCTCTTACACATGACTGGAGTGGTCTCACAAAAAAAAATTATCGGGTGCAGCGCGTGTTGCCAACCATGCAATAAAATCAAAGTACAATTTTCTCGAAAATAGTTGAGCTTAAAAGTGATACAGCAAGGCCAACTTTTTCAATAACTTTGCAATGCAGAGTTAAACATTATAAAATTAATAAGTCTTCTGTGTCGTGAGGATTAAAGCAAAATAAGGCAGGCAGTTCCGAGTATTTCCATTAACCCTTTCAGTCACAAATAGTTTCAGGCGTTTCAGGGGACAATTTTNTAAGGCAGGCAGTTCCGAGTATTTCCATTAACCCTTTCAGTCACAAATAGTTTCAGGCGTTTCAGGGGACAATTTTTTTGTTCGGAACTACGAAAGTATCAGTGTAACGTTCGATCACGTGTAGGGACTAATATAAATGTGTTTACGTTGGATGTTATCGGCAGCGCCTGTTTGTGCGACCACGGAATGTAGTCTCAACAGTGAATGATGTCTCACGTTACGCGAGGTAAGTCCCTATAGGATGCCGTTTTCTGCTGCGTATGGTGCACGTCATCAACGCCACGTTTTGTGCAATGTCCCCATCTACAGATAACTGCGATTTAAAGAGGTAAATAATTTGAAAAAAGTGTTTAATTGAAATCTCAAATGAGAAAACAATGTGCGAAAGTCGAAAACGCGTCCGGGAGAGTCGGAAGAGTCCAGTGCCGCTGGACGAACGTTCAGTAGTGACAGCGGCCGAGTGCGGTTGGGCGAGAGCTGCTCCGCGTGCGCATATTACCTGCCGACAGAGCGTAGGTGGCGCAGCGCGGTAGTGGAGAGTGAAGTTGTCAGTTGGTGTGCATAGCTCCAGCAGTGTCACGTGGTTACCCTTCCTCCAGTGGCGAGCGTTCAGAGAGAGCCCTCCCCCTACCATGCCTACCCCTACGTTCCTTCCCTCAAATCTGCGGGAAGATTATTTTCTCATTTGAACTTTACAGGTTCTGTGGTGGTTGCAGGTCTTCGCCCACCTACACGTTATCAGATTTCTCAGGGTTCGTTCTTAATTTATCTTAAATATTGTTGATACATGTCTAACTTCAGAGAAGTGTGTCGCTCTTAGGGGGAAGGGGGGCGGGGTCAGTACCCGTCATCTTGTATTTACGTAATTTTCACCACAACTTGCATCGCATATTTCGTATCTCATTTAAGGCATTAGCAGGATTTAGGGCATTGAATTGTACATGGTTTAAAAACATTTATTGCTCGATTAGTGTTGCTAAAATCATTCTGTAACAGTGCGCAAGAAAAACGTACTTATTTCATGCTGGCAGTTACTACTTAAAAATTAACTAAGTCAGTGCAGCTGTAATCATTTGATAAAGTTCGATAAGCTACATGCTGTGTGTGGCGTGCGAAAAATTTCGTTAAACATTTTCAAAATATTTTTTTACCTAAAAACCTAAATTAAAGATGGCGGGAATTTATTACCCTTAATAATCACTGTAGACCATACATGTACATGATTTTCAGCTTTCTTTTTTTATGAAACTTCAGCCGAAGTTGTTTGGTGAAACACATAAGCATCCTGCATGTTGCTGAAACTGATATTCTAAATGTTCGTACTATCGGTGTCAGGGTAGGTTTACTAAAAATGTGTTTTTAATGTTGTTAACGGCCGTTAGTAATAAACGTGTTTTAAGAAATTATTAATTATTTAATTTTATTCTAATTCTAAATTGACTTACTCGCCGGTTCTTCGTCGCATTCAGAAACTATATGAGTTACTCATTTCGCTTTTTAAAAATTTTCGCCCGTTCTTGTTCTTTTTTGCAAAATTCTACTTTTTTATTATTATTTACTTTTAAAAATAGTTAAATTCCCCATCGAGCTATCAGGTTCAAGACCACCCTGTTTTAAGGAGAACATACGTTTTTAGGAAAAAAGAGTATTATTCCAAAAGTTCATCTATTTTAAGTACGACAAAAACTTTGAAAGTTACGTAACAACAGAAAATGTATAGTCCGTGCACCACGTATAGGCGGAAGGACTCTCTAGTACGTTATGGAGTCAATCTGCCTAGACGTGGCGCACGCACTATAGGTGGTTTCTCTTCGTAAATGTAAAGATCTCGAAACACTTTCCGTAATGAATAATGAAAGTAACTACCATCAAATTGTCACGTGTTGCTGCAATAGTAATGAATTTATAACAATTTCATTAACATATTGTACTAATTTGTCTATCGTCTATTTGTCTATTGCCGATTTACACCCAGTACACACAAATGCAGTTACTTCCACTATAAAACGTAGTCTACAAAATTTATTTTAACTGATCAAAATTTTTATTAATTTCCACACAAGGGCAACAGGCATTTTAACAACAGTCTGAAAACATTTCACCTAATAAACTTATTAAATATTTGCTGTCTTCGACGTACTCTTGTTGACTTACAGGAATGAAACTTGTTTTACCTCGGGAACTCGTGGATTTTCTGCCTGCCACTCGTTCTCGAGGCGGATATACTTCCCGCCTAAATTACAAACAAAATATCAGTCAACATTAAATTCAATAATATTCTATTCAACAAGGAAATAAAGCGTAAACCCCATTAAACTCAATTAAATTATTTTTCACTCACTGAGTTTTTGCGATTTTATAGATTTATACGTACCTACTATATAAGTGTGTATTGCATCTCCTTGGAAAATAAACATAAAATGGGAAGGGGGGGGGGCTATATGGCAGTTTTCCTTTGTTAAGCTGAGAAGTTTTACTGTTTAAGCAAAATGTGTACTGCTATATCCACTTCACTTTTATTTACGCATGTCTGCTTTTGTATGGATTTTTTTTCTCTGGAGCTTGGAGCACTGGAGAAGGCTGTTTCAGAATCCTAGGCGTTCTGGAAGTGGTCCTCGGCATGTATTACTTAAAGAACGGCACTCTTTAAGATGTAACTACAGCCACCGTGATGCGGCATAACCATGTTTCAGTATTTCCAAGCCAGCTTTGAGGGAATACTGCCAAGATCCATCAATAATATCCTGTGTTACTTCTTGGTAGTATCAGGGAAACAAAATTATATTTGATGAGGTTCTGCTGTAGGTAAATGTTTATTTTTAAAATATCGGCATGAAAAATTAAAAAAAAACTGTATTTTTTTAGATAGTCGTTCAGTTTTGGGACGTGTGCATGAACTAATCGGGAAGAAGATGCACGCCACAAACCGCACAAGACAGAGGAGTGCGTCACGAACTGTGCGAGACAAAGGAATATTCTGCGAACTGCACAAAGAGAAGGATCTCGTCACAGCAACGCTCTCGTGTCCTCTCGGCAGCAAGTGTCCAGGATGCAATGTTGTTATTAGTAACGCGAACTGTGCATGTTGCAATAAAATGTGTATGTACGGTAAGTGCAGTGTCTTTGTTTACGAAAGAGAAGTCGTGGCCAGTTTTAATACCAAAACGTTCTTTTATGGTTGCCTGCCTTTTTTTAACATTTTAACGTTTAGAATAACATTTTATTATTAGCTTTTTGGGAGTGTGTGTGCAAAGACGATTAACGTAAAAACCACCATTCTGTTTTTTTTTTTTGTGGCGACAGATCACAATCTTATTTTATCATCTCTTGGTTAGAACACAAAGCAACGAGTCGCCATTCAATTTTTTCTAGCCGAATCTCGTATTTTCCGGAGAAACCCGAAGCTTCTATTTTGTATTTATTGAAATATTAACCCATTAATTATTGATCAATGGATGTTCAATAAGTTTAGTGTTAGTAACACATTAATTTGGCAGTTATTTAATTTATTTTTATCATTGAAAATTTATGTATTTGTAACATCTAATTTTTTTACTTGTAATTTTTTTTTTTTTACTTTTTTCTCAACACGCAATTGCCTTTTTAACCACGCCTGATACGACATGAAAAACAATGCAAACCAACAAATGACAAAAATTATGAATAAATAATATGTAACACGCTTGCTGCTGAGTTATTACGGTAATTTAACGCAGCGAAAGTCAAAATAAATGTCAACTATCTTTTCAGATTAACTACCTTCACAAAGTAACTGTAAAAACGTTGAAAACTTATGTTGGTTGAACCACCACCGGTTTATAGTTTGAATTCTTTTTCAACCAATTCCTCTTAAAGAACACTTACATTAGAATCAAAAATTACACCATGCCGCCATCTGCAATAGTGTACGTAGTTATTATTGCAAGCAGTGTAGTATAACACGAGAACGCTTCACAACTGTATAAGCTCATTAAGAAATATTTTTGCGTGTGTTACACGTTTTCTTCTGATACGCTTTAATCATTTACAGACCTTTAGGGACGACGTGTCTGGTCCAGATGGAATTTTTGTTCACCGCGGCACTAGTTCTAGACTCATCACGAGTGTTGGTGCAATGGTTGGTTGTGAGTCTCTCGAGGTACTTCGTCATACGCCTGGAAGATTTCTGCTCGTGTTGGTACATGTGATGGATGTTGATGTAATCCGGCAGCATAGGTGACCATAGGATGCTTCCTGTACAAGATCTGAAATCATATACAGGTGAATTTTACCAACGATGTCAGTACGTAAACTCGAAAAAAGAAAATTAAAGTAAAGCAAATAAGCTATATGCGCAGAAATCAAACCGAGAACTAATTATATACAGAGTGATTCTAAAATCATGGGACAAACTTTGAGGAGTGGTAGAGCTCACTAAAACAAACAATTATTGTATAGGAATATATGGGCGGAAGTGACGCGTTGAGGCACAAACAAAAAAACATAACACATTAACGGAAACATTAAATGTTCATTAGCAGCATACGTAACAAGTGATTCCGTAAATAAAATGTTAAAACAGTTGCTGGAAATGCATCCACCAACAGTCACGCATGCTTGGCGACCTCTACATATGGCGTGATTGGCTGACAATGGTGGCGTGCGTGAAATACCCGGCGTATTTGAATCTGTTCGCCAATCACTCCACCGACGCTACCAAGCTTGCATTACTGTCGGTGGCAGCAATTTTGAGCAATTATTATAAACATTGCTGTAAAAAGGCATTTAGCGGCGACGTTGTAAATAAACACTGTGTTGCATTTCATGTGTTATTTTTGTGTTTGTGCCTCAGCGCGTCACTCCCGCCCATATATTCCTATACAATAATTGTTTGTTTTAGTGAGCTCTACCACTCTTTAATGTTTGTCCCATGATTTTAGAATCAACCTGTATATTTAGCGTCAATAGATTTCAGCGCAACACTTTTAACAAGTCACATAATTATTTTCCTTCATGCACTCTAAGCCCGAATCAGTGATATCAATCAGTGAATATGATATTCACTGAAAGTCAGTTGATAAACTACTGCCAACTGACAAATCGAGCAAGCTAACTGGAAACAAGCGACTTTTTGCAGTGGAACTCTCGACATTCTGTACGAATCACAAATAAATCAATTAAATTAAGCCATCATATAAATTAGTTATTTTGCACTTACTATCGGTCGCTCAATTTTTACTTGTTCTCACTGATTTGACTCAATTCTCACTGTTTCGGGTTTAGAGTGTTAGCTGCCAACTTTACCGGTAGTAAGCCGGCCTGTGTTTGCATTAAAATACACGCAGCTACATACAGGTTATTTTCTCAGATGTTGATCACGAAAGTACCCACTTAACTGTAAAAAAAAANAAAATACACGCAGCTACATACAGGTTATTTTCTCAGATGTTGATCACGAAAGTACCCACTTAACTGTAAAAAAAAAACCTATACCAACTTTATAAGGTATTTACTAAATTAATAACTGTATCTAAAGTTTTACCGGATGTCCCAAATTAAAGCTTACGCTCTTTGAACGTGAATAACNTACTAAATTAATAACTGTATCTAAAGTTTTACCGGATGTCCCAAATTAAAGCTTACGCTCTTTGAACGTGAATAACACAGAAACTATTAAATAACATCTAATGAGACTACTCGTATTTGATGTTGTACGGACAACGTCTGGTGTGTGCGAATGCTTAAGATGTTGGAGATCGTCGGAAAGACGTCGCCTGCAACGCCGTGGAACAGAACGACGAGCAGTGGCGACGGTTTCCATGAGAGTGGAGTCAAACGCGGTCACCATCGCGTCTCTCATGGCGCCAAGTGCCCGTGGTTCTGTGGCGTGCACGGCGTTCTTCAGAGTTAGCCGCAGATAAACAACTTAAGGCGCCAGTCTACCTGGCGCTTGAACTGCGTAGAAGTGTGTTCCAAATACACGTTTTTCAACTAAACTATTAAGCGTGCGTCCAACGTGCTGATCCACGAAAATAACACACACTTCAGACGAGAGCTGTTAAGTACTTTCAAAATATCAATTCAGAGTACTCCAAAACCGCTAAAAACCGGCATTTCCAAGGCGCTGTAGCTCAAAATGCACGCATCAGAAACATACAAAACTACTATAGGCGCCTGCACTGAACCTTCCTAAAGACTTCCCACTAATAAAATAATATGGTCACCGCTGAAAGTCCCATAGGTACACGCAGCACGACGAGAACACTGCACGCCAGTTCAGAGCCTTGCGCTTAGCGGCGATGGCGTACTTGATGCGCGTGGCAGTGTCGCCCTTATCGCTTCCGTGCTTCTTGGCCTAAACGTGGGAAAAAGTTCCAGGTAGACGGGCGCCTTAACGGGGTTAAACTTGCAGGTCTGCGTGAATACTCGAACATTTCCACGTCGGAACTATCCCCCTCCTGACGAATGTTTCATCCGGGAGCGACGGTAGGCCTCGGCGGTGCACCGTCCTGCTGAAAGAAGCTGTCGTCTTCCTTCTGGGTAGAGTTGATGAGTAGCTGGCACACGGTGCGGCGAACTTCGCGTGTCGCCGTTCCGTCGAAGACCTCTGGCAGACGTGATACTGCACCTCGCCGTAAACCAGCGAGATCAACTGCTCCCTCTACCGCAATCTGGGGGTTTTTCATTGGCCCAGTACGCACAGTCGTGGTGGTTCAGAGTTCCATTCAGTATAAAGTTTGCCTCTTCAGGACCAACCGCGTCAGTAAAACGTCCGTGGTCGTTACACACATTCACAACCCACTCACAGACGACACTTGATTTACTGACTTACGCTCAGCTTGCNCACACTTCCTTCGTCCGTTGTCGTTTCTTTCCCGAAGCACCGTCCTTTCTTCGCATCACGCATGGTTCCATTCCTCTCAAACTTGTCACGTAATTGTGCCATTGCTACACGTGACGTTGGCGAACTCTGACCTCCGCAGTCTCTGTACCTCAATCATGTTCTCACGTTTCCAATAACACTTTAAAATCCACTTACGTTGCTCAAAAGAAACCCATTTCCTGTACCACTGTAGTACTGCCACTCGAGACTGCAGACGGAACTGACAATGGCTACACGTGTTCGCAACGCCCAACGTTGTCCCTATAGCGTCAAATACACGCAGTCCCATCAAATTTATCTCTGATAGTTTTTTTCTGTTATAAACACACAAAGATAGTACACATTAATTTAAAATATCCGGTATTTTAACACTATGTTATTGTTTCCTGATGTTACTTTTTGCGTCCAGTATTTGAATGGATACCTAATTAGTTGGTTAAAGAAAACAACCAAATGCTATTTGACATGTTTAAGTGATCGTCAAACATAATATTTAAGACTACATGGGAACGTGACTTTAAAGTTAACTTCGTTATTTAGCTGTTTTCGAAATATTTCATGTTGTGCTATAAAGAAAGTATGGTAAATTATCAAGTTGAGAAATATATCTCAATTGTTTGTAATAATTTCGTACATTATTACAACATGACAGGCAATAAAAATTCTTAAAAGTACAATTTGTGGTAAAATGCTAAAGTCGTCAAAACATTATGAGTACACAATACTTCGTTTATATATTTTAAAATTAAAATAAATATTTCTTTGCAAACTTTAATCTATGTACCTTTTATCATAACTTTAAAAAGTTGGCTATCTAAAAGTCTAACTATATTATGTCTCGAAATGATAACTTTTATCAATAATAGTTACGAAATAAGGGTATATGTAACTCTATCCAGTTTTCAGAAATGTTTTTCGAATACGAAAACACGTGTTTCAAAAATAAATGTGTGTTACACTTGAAAACATTTCTCCAACATATTTTGATCAGAATTGAAAGTAAAGTGCATATTTAACTTTGACTAAGCGATATAAAATATTGGTTGAAGTTCGTAATGAAATGACATGAAAGACACTAATAAGGAAGTAACTTCCCTGAAAGAAAGTAGGTTTATTGTGTACTCTTCGATTTAATTGTTTCATATGAATATGGTGTACGACAGAGAGTTTCCGTAAACGTGAGTCGCTCATCCAAAACGGCGACTTTTGTCATGTGCGTCTCTAAGACACCTTCGGACTTGTATATGTTCCCGGATTCAAATCCCATGTGAGCCACACACCATCATGCGTGTTCCGTTTTAGATATATGCTTAATTTAAGGACCCCGCTTTAGGCCGGGTGGCTAATCAGTACACGGAGATTGCGCAAAATTAACCAAGCATTTACGTCTGTGAAAGTCACACGCATATTCATGGCTTACTCGGGGTATAAAACTTGAATACGGGATGTAAAACTTGAACATTGCGATCCGTTAGCGATGTTTAAGGCACCTCAACCATGAAGGTTACCAAATTATAAAAAATTTTCAAAGGACGTTAACTAAAGGAAAATTTACTCTCCGTACCTCTGCCTTGTTCCTTCGAGGCTGTCAGCGTTCTGCTCAATACTAACATGTTCTAAATTACAGTGATTTGGTTCCCCCAAGGGACCTAAACTATTAATGTATAGTTCGCAAGTCTAGCCCTCTAACCATTCAGCAATGCCCAAGCCTTTGAAAGGAACTAAAACTCTAATTCTTCCCTCACAACTTTGTACAAACTATAATATTGTTTTTTTATTATTTTTATTTTACATATTTTGTTACGAGTTTACTACGTAAAACTCGCTGCAATAGAAGTGCCGGTGGATTAAAGCATTTCAAGAATATCCTCACAGGCGTATCTTACCCACTTTTAAAACACAGCAATTACTTTTCCGAAGTAAAATTTCTTGCAAGTATAAACTATTCGGTTTCAGTTAGTATGGAGGATGCTGCGACGATTTCAGATGTATTATTTATGTAGTCTTAAAGTTTCAGTGATGTACAGCAGGTATCCGGGGTGATGTTACAAACTTGCAGGGGTGATGGAGAAGGCCACCAGCATCCATCTGAGATAGGGAACCCCCGGTCCGGAAACGCCACCGTCGGACACTACAACCAAAACAGTCTTCGGGCACTCATAACCGTGGAATACGACGACTTACAGGACTTTGTGAACTAATATAATGAACTAGAATACGACGTAGAGGACCGGCAAACTATGAACGACACAGTTTACAACAGGCGTTCAAAGATACGTCCTTCAGCTTCGACGCAGGCACGACAACGTCGCACGAAGCTCCGTCGCGTCCTGTCAACACACCGTGCATTAGTGGGGCGTACGATCCCCACCCCCTTGTGCTGCAATACGCCCATTGGACAAGCTGGCCGACTGATGGCATAGAGGTTAGCATGCTTAACTGCCACCCTCCAGGCACCGACTTCAATTTCCGACTGGAGGAAAGGATGTTTATCCTGGTTTGCAGACCTCATGACATTAAAGAACTACATCCTTCCACAACGCCTCGACCGTTTTCGTATCCCGCTGTAATAAGCGGGGGTCGCGGTGGCTGAGCGGTTAGACTGTTCGTCTCCCATCTAGGCAAACCGGGTTCCAATCCCTGGCCGGGCCACTCCTCCTGGATTTTCGCAAGCGGAATCGTGCCGGACGATGCCGCTGGTCAGCGGGGTTTTATCGGGGATATCCCATTTCCCCCGCCCTTGCATTCCGGCGATGCTCCATTCTCGCCTCATTTTACCCTCATCAGCTCTCAAGACGTCGTTGTTAAGAGCCGCCCAAATCCCTCAACTCAACTCAACTCAACTGTAATAGGCATCGAAACACTGTTTTGGTTGTAACGTTCGACGGGGGCGTTTCTGGACCGGGGTTCCCTATCTCAAATGGATGTTGGTGGCCTTCTCTATCATTCCTGACATTTTGTATAATCACACCGAATACTTCCTGTATATCCTTATTACATGGAGCGGTACCGAATGCTATCTGGGTTTATGTACATATTTGTCACTTATCGAGGAACTACACAAGCTACGCATTTGACACACTGTCTTTTGCAATGTCAATTATCCCACATTGTTCCGAGATTCGTTTATTCAATAATTAACATTTAATAGTTTTTGTTTGTTCAAGACCAATAAGTCTGTATGTTCGATAGACGCGCGATTGTTCAAGTCGACTTCGTGTAACTACGTATCCTATCAGTAATACGTTCTGTGATATTTCTGTCAAAGAACCGGAGATCTCATTGGCTTACTTGTCTTCTAAGCATGGTCCATGGTTCGCGGTGCCATAACTAACGCAAAACACTTCATTATTCTTTATAATCACTGTCATCCTGAAGTATTGTATTTCAGAGACTTGAAAATTGTGGAATTATCTCTGTAATATCCTGGAAAAATCACTCAAGTAACTCGAACGTGGAATATGTTATAAGCCTATTAAATAATTATATTCATTTACCAACTATAAATTACGGGCTCATCACTATTTCGTGTTTTCTCGAGCAAGGCAGTTACAAATTTCAAACGCCGAGTATTTCACCTCTAGGCCAACAATTATCGAAAGTCTCCGAGAGTAGAGTTATTTTGTTCTGCCGAAATACCAATGTATTCTTAATCTCTTGACTTAAAATTTGCAAATTAAATCTGACTTTAATTTTGATAAATTTTTTTCTCTTCCACTTTGCGAGATTTTGACAAAAGTACTAACCCGCAATTTTTTAATGATGCGTGCCTAGTCGATTGTCATTATTTAGGTCACAGAGTACGGAGAAATTCTGTACTTAAATTGTAATTGTAATTACATACTAATAAATATATATTATGCTACCTTCATTTGTCCAGTACCAGTGTCACAAAATGCTGGTAGTAATAGTAAAATCGTTTGCCACATATCTACTTTGAAAGTTGTACTATCTCTTGTATTTCTATGTCATATTCATTTGTTTTTGATTGTGTGTTACTTTAAAATTATGCATTTTGTCCTCAGCATAGGAAATAAGTTGTTATTTACACTGGAGAGCCAAAAAAACTGGTATAGGCGTGCGTATGAAAATAACAGAGGTATGGAACCAATCAGAGTAACGCGATGCGGTCGGCAGCACCTACATAAGACAACATGCGTCTGGCGAAGTTGCTATATCGGTTACTGTTACTACAATGGCAGGTTATCAAGATTTAAGTGAGTTTGAACGTGGTGTTATAGTCGGCGCACGAGAGATGGGACATAGCATCTCCGAGGTAGCGATAACATTTGGATGTTCGCGTACGACCATTTCACGAGTGTACCGTGAATATCGGGAATCCGGTAAAACATCACATCTTCGACATCGCTGCGGCCGGAAAAAGATCGTGAAAGAACGGGACAAACGACGACTGACGAGAATCATTAAACGTGACAGACGTGCAACCCTTTCTCAAATTGGCGCATATTGGATTTGTGGACTGCCCTGCGGGATTCATGGTGTGAATTGCCTCCTGCATACCTTCAGACATTAGTCGAGTCCATGCCACGTCGTCTTGCTGCACTTATGAGTGCTCGCGGGGGCCTACAAGATATTAGGCAGGTGTACCAGTTTTTTTGGCTCTTCAGTGTATTATCCAAGTCTAACATAGCTTTCTTACAAGTGTCTCGCACAAGTCATATCATCTCAACTGCGCTGCTCCCTCATACCGGAAGTAGCAGTAGGAGCGATACTACAACGTGGCGGGATTCAACTAGTTGCATTACACATCAACTTGCATTGCGCATTCCCTTAAAACAGTAGAGAAAAAAACTTTTCAAGAAATAGTTGATTTGTTAATGGTTCATGAGGTTCACCTTCGCACAGTGATCGTTCTTTTCTCCACGACCCGGGAATGGGAAACTTGCTGTTTATCGGGAAGAAGTGAGGGATTGTCGTTCGCAGTGCCCTCTTCGCTCACAGACAGCTGGTCGTAGTAACGGTTATCTGTGGAGCCGACGTCTCGTTCCAAGCGTCGACTCCGCGTCCCGGCGCTGGAGTGTGCTGCTGAAACAAAATGAAAGTCGCCACCTGAGAAATACAACAGACGAGTATTGCTAGATATCGAGAGAGAAGTGTGACGTCATTTGCAACGGACATCGTCACTTCAGAAAGCCACGGTCAGATAATCAGTTTTACAAATTCAGTTTCATGACCTTCCGCCCAGGAAACGTGTTGACTGGAAGAGGAAAGACTTACTTAAATATATTTTATAGAGCTGCCTGAGATCTCGTATCATGCGTCCTTTCGCTCAGAGTATTAGGAAATGCACACGTGTTTTGCTGTTTCAATTAATATTTTGTGGCTAATTAAAACTTTGGATGAGGTGTGTACTCTTATTTCCCCGGACTTATTACATACACACTTTTAAATATTAATTTTTAGTAATAGTTAATCATTTTCGCCACTAGAGAAACTTTTCAAAAATAAAATCCTGCCACAATGACAAAAGTTGCGTAGTGACACTTTGCAAAGCTACTGACTACTTGATGTATGTTCCTATTTTTAATCTTTGAAACGTTCCTCTTAGTAAGATTAATTTCACCTTTTGGAAAAAAATATATTAATACGAACCGAAACCTTAAAACAACTTTCGGAAAAAAAATCATATTACCACTAAAATTGTGCCAAGTAATGCAAACTATACCTTCGTATCGTCTTGAAACTTTGCGAGTTGGAGCTGTGACCCGAAACACAAAATAAGATTGATGCAGGATATTAGCCCGATTTCCTGTTTGGGACTTTCATTAAGCACTACGGGATACAAACAACTGACATTGCAGATAGCGATATCTTAGATATCATTATTTTACATCACCAAAGCACTAGCCGAATAGGCTATTATTTATGGGAGGGACCCCCCCCCCCTTCCAATTGGGCAGGGGTATCGAGATATGCCCGATAACCGCGGGTAAATGTAGATAAACATGACAGTTGGCTACAACCTAACCTGTAAGTCTAACACTCATGTCCGCTCGCCCAACACACTGAGACCCTCGCACTCAGATCACCTCGGTCCGGCCCGGGTGCGCCTTACAGGTAGCGACGAGAATATCGGAACACAACAAAAATACACGTGACATCGTGTGTGAGCTTAACAAGTCACATACTCTCACGTGTATTTCAAAATATTCCTCCCCCCAATCCCCTCAAACACCACCTCTTTAAAAATCCATATGTTACTCGTCAGAGAACACAACTTGATGACTGGCATCTCGAAGGTTTCGTGCTGTGTACATGGTAGCCACTATCAACTGTAAAAATGCATTTCAGGATATATGGGTCTCTGTAACTCTCAACTCGTCACCAGATAGGCGCTGCTGAAACGGCGCAGGTAGTTTTTAATTCTTATCTTCCTGAAATACTGATTGATAGCTCCTTCAGTTGCCAGCAGCTGCAACGGTTCAGCTAGGGTGTGTCTAGAAGGGAGGGTGGCTCACAACGGACATGACCCCCTCCCCCAGGAAAGTTCACACTGATATGTGACTGCCCTGTAAAGGTTTTAAAACTGAAATTAAGTTATATCGTAATTGTTTATTATAATAATTTTATTTTATTAATTTAATATTGTTTTCTAGAGTTATGAGGCAATGCCCTCCTCCCATGGCACCAATATTAAGTCCATACCCGCACTTGCACAATGGAAAACCCCTCCCCTCGCCACTCAACTTTAAACCGAAAGCCTCGATTCGCACCTGCGGTTGAAGTTCAGTAGTGAGGTAGTCGGGATCTGCTTCGTGAAATGTGGCAAAAGGTTCCAGGGTCAAGAAATGGCTACCAATTATGCTCTGGGTTAGCACTTAACGATCACAAACGCGGAGAGATGAGTACAGTCTCCCTCTGCACGAATAATGTTCAGATCTCTTCGTATATGATACAATACTAACGAACCGCGAATGAAAAACGTGCATTTACAGCTTTCCGACCATCCTAGGGCTGAAATTCCTTCAACAAATGACTCGCTAGACAATTAAACACCCGCCACTTTTTTTTCTGCTTCAGGTTCTCCTGGCTTAAATGGGGTAGTAATATATTTACATCGACGATGGTGACAATATCATCTTCGTTCAAGTGACATGTTCCGTGACCCGAATCAACATCACGGATAGATCACACGAAATGTGGAGCTCGGCTTTGAGAATGAACACCTCAAGAGGAATAGATTTCTTCTCGACCCGAACCTCCCATCTTGGCATCAAGGAGCACGGGAGTTTGAGACCACTGTGCCTCTGACAGGACAAGACAATCGTCCCAAACTGCAATAAGGGACGTGAGATAAGCAGCGTGGCAGTAGTCTCCAAGTTGATTTTCCTGGGTATTATGCTCAGATGCAGCTACTTTGGAGGCAATTCACTTTATATCGCTCGTTTGGCCAGCAACAAAGTTCTTCTGCTAAAATATACAGGACCAAGAATTTAGAATGGGACGAAAATAAGAGCCTGGACATGAATCTTGACGACTTGCTCTACTCCAGCTGGTAAAGCTGCAATGATTTGTCAACAATCGCTGCAGCACACTTTACAAAATTGCAATTTCTATAGATTCTATCTCACTTTGACGAACATTATACTGGTGCTATACCGCTATAGAAATCCCGCCTGTGCTCGTTAATGCCATAGACCAGAATAACTCAAGCACGCTGACAGCAAACCTTGGTATCACAGATGGCGGGTTTTCGGCCTGAAAAGCAGTCGGTTTCTTAATGTCACCGGAGGGTTATATGTCGCTGAACTCGGAACGCAAACGCCACAGCTGCTGCACTGATTATATGCCTCCAAGAGGAACTAGTATCAATCACCCAAAGTGATTGGAAATGCAGAGTAGCTCAGGGAATGTTGACCATTTGGAGATAACAACACAAGCATGACTTTTATACGGAAACAAATAGAGAAGGGATTCCACTCACATGAGGCCAAATATTTTCTGAAAAGCATGTGTGAGTGAGTAGGGCATTTCTGCTGACACTACTCTAAAAGTATATGGGGCAGGAGATTGAACTCGTCTACCTTCCACAAACTAATAAACTCAGTTCTGAAAGCGAGGACATTTTATACTGTGACTGCTCCGGTGATCACGTCAGTGAAATAGAAGTTTGATCGAAGAGCTGAGCTGATCAATGGGCAACCAAGTGTTGTAAAGCGTAAAACAACAAGACAGGAGCCAAAGGCCCATTGTATGTGATACATTTTATCATTGAAATACACTCGTGTCCTGCTCGCGCAGGTGCTACAGAATAAGTTGGTGAACCTGGTGTTCTGTGGTGATCCATGTTTGTTTATACGTTATTGTATGTCACTTATTCGTGGTAATTAAGCTTCAAAAATTTTCACAAGATTATTAGACCGCGTAACATTCAGAATCACGTCTTGCATGAGTCTGGGTAGTTCCAGTAAACACAGCGAGCAATGTCGTCGTCGTCATTTGCTTGCGGTAGAGGCAGAGTGGTTCCCGCTGTACGCGACCGTTCAACATGCATAGCTCATGACAAAGTAGTACACAACCAAAAATGTAAGAAACGTACGATTATGTTGAGCATGGAAAAAAATTGCATATATATTTTTTAAGTAAAAAAATATTTTGCTAAAATTTATTTAAATATGTGTTTTAAAAATTAATAAGGACCTATTTATAATAAAATTTTTAGCTATTTCGTATCTGGATGCTTCAGAAAGCACATTTTGTAAGGAATTCTTTGTAAAATAGGACAGCCATAATAAATAATACGGTTGTATGAAATAAAATATTGGTGCATGCCATTCACGGTTACTTCACACTTTTCTGAAGCCTTGCGAAAGTTCTACTTTCACGGTATTCCTCCGCCTCAAGCAAACAAAGCTTAACAGAGTCTATAAAATGATACCAAAGGGAAAGCGCGCTGTATTCGTGCGCACGCGGGGGCCACGGTGGTGTAGTGGTTAGACTACTCGCGTCTCACAAAGGCGAACCGGGTTCTATTCCCGGCGGGGTCACCCCCTGTTTTTCGCATGTGGGAAATCGTACCGGACGATGCCACTGGTCGGCGGGCTTTCTCGGGGATCTCCCGTTTCCCCCGCACTTGCATTCCGGCGCTTCTCCATACTCACATCACTTCACCCTCATCGGCTCTCAAGACCTCGATGTTAAGAGCCGCCAAAATCTCTTCACTCACTCGCTCACTCGTGCGCACTCAGTTTAATAACATTTTGCAAATAACTGTTTAGTATTGGGCAATACCAACACACCTATTCTCTCCCTGTTTTATTAATATTAATCATAAATGAAATATTGTAACTTATAAATAAAATATAATCAAAAGTGCGATGTGACCATAAGCGCTCGTGACAAGTGGCATACTTAAGAAGCAACCAAACACGTCGTACTTGGTGTGGTTTTTCAAAGGTTTGGTTCAAAAAGTGTGAAGAAACCACGAATAGACCATATTAATAATAAAATCATGTTTAGAGTTAGATTTTATGAGCGCTCTTTTCAATTATAAAATGATAACTTCCATAGCTAAAATGAATGTGCTTAAAACCAAAGATTAAAAATATTTGTAAACATCAGTAGTAATTTNATGATAACTTCCATAGCTAAAATGAATGTGCTTAAAACCAAAGATTAAAAATATTTGTAAACATCAGTAGTAATTTATATTACATATAACCATAGTAATTGTAATGATAATTTTTATTAATGGAGGCAGGGGGTTACAAAATGTATTTTGTACAGCATCCAGAATGGAAATATACTTAAACTTTGATTAAGAGTGGACTTNGGCAGGGGGTTACAAAATGTATTTTGTACAGCATCCAGAATGGAAATATACTTAAACTTTGATTAAGAGTGGACTTTTAATACGTAATTTTTAGGGCTAAAACATTTCAATAAGGGAACACTAACCAAATATTTTAGGTGTTAAAAAAAATATAGGTATTCTTCTTTGTTATGTCAGTGCTTTAATCCAGTGTGCTGATCTATGAAAATAACACACATTAGACGAGGGCTGTTGAGTGCTTTCAAGATGTCGTGCACATTAGAAACCACAATTTCAGAGCACTCCAAAAAGGCTAAAAAAAAAAAAAACGCCTTTTCAAAGTTCTGTATTTCAGAAAATAAGCGTCAGATACATACAAAACTACTCAAGGGACCTGCACTGAACCTCCCTGCAGACTTTCTACCAATAAGATAATAGGGTCACCGCTGAAGTGCCATAGGCACACGCAGTACGACGAGAACACCGCCCGCCAGTTGAGAGCCTCGTGCTTAGAGGCGACGGCGCACTCGATGCGCGTGGCAGTGTCACGCTTATCGCCCCCGTGCTTAGAGGCGATGGCGCACTCGATGCGCGTAGCAGTGTCACCCTTATCGCTCCCGTGCTTAGAGGCGATGGCGTACTTGATGCGCATGGCAGTGTCGCCCTTATCGCTCCCGCGCTTCTCGGCCTCAGACGCGGAGAGAAGCGCTAGGCAGACGGGAGCCTCAAGCACGAATGATGGGGAACTCAGAACGTGAAATGCCTCTTCAGTTCCACGCGATCGTCACATAGAAAACCGCGTAAGAAATATAAATACTNGGAACTCAGAACGTGAAATGCCTCTTCAGTTCCACGCGATCGTCACATAGAAAACCGCGTAAGAAATATAAATACTGTTTTCGTAGACTAGATACGCCGTAATAAATTTTCCGTGTTCTAGTCGTCGTTAAAAAATAAATGGCGTGTGGGGAGTGCACCCAGGGCAAGGCAACAAACACCCTCNGGAACTCAGAACGTGAAATGCCTCTTCAGTTCCACGCGATCGTCACATAGAAAACCGCGTAAGAAATATAAATACTCTTTTCGTAGACTAGATACGCCGTAATAAATTTTCCGTGTTCTAGTCGTCGTTAAAAAATAAATGGCGTGTGGGGAGTGCACCCAGGGCAAGGCAACAAACACCCTCTGAGTGACGGTCTTTCCAGCTGGGACCCGTAGGTGACCGTCATCCCCGGGCATGACGGAATTGAGACCCTAGAATGGAACGGCGCTGGAATGCAAAGGCGGGGGAAACGGGAGTACCCCGAGAAAATTCGCCGGCAAGCGGCAATCCAGCACGATTCCCACATGCGAAGATCCGGGAGTGAACCCGGATCGCCGTGGTGGGAGGCGAGCGCCCTGGCCACTACGCCACCGCTGCCCCTTAGTCGTAGTTAAAGTTCTCAAGCAGTACATTTTATAAACTGTAGGCATATAAGATTTTGGGTGTATGGTACTTTGTGGTTTATTTGATGAGGGTACTTGGGCGTTGTGATTTAAGTAAAACTAAAAAAATGTTTACGTTACTGCTCAAAGGCGAATGTCTTGCCCGCTGGAATGAATAATGTAATTGTTGTCACGCACTCCAAAATACATTACGCGTTTAGTAAAAAAACTCAAAATCTTGTTCTACAACACAACTTTCCAAAATACTAGTTAATTTGTAATACACCTGCTGCTAACTTATCACCACAAGTCGTTGCGCTACCGATAAAATTCCTGATCATCGGCATGCTTCTGCATTAGTTTTGCGACATCTCTAACAATTTACGATAAATTTTCTTTCGAAAATAACTTTTTCCGGTATCTTCACTGTCTACTTTTTATCAAAACTCACTGTGCATATAGAGATTGAATGCTACGTATTGAAGTTCTTCCGAACTTTATGCAATACAACCAGGGGTTTCACTACTTCATAAAAGCTTTTGCAATTAAAATTTAAAAAAAAAAATCTGTTACATAGATGAAATCTTGAATCAGTTAAATAAAATTAGTTTTGAATGTACTCAATAAGATACAAATAACGTGTCGGTAATATATTTTAAAAACAACGCTCAATTTTCACTTTTAAAGAAAATGAGAAAAATATTTCGCGTACATTTTTGTTTACAGTGGAGGATTTCGCTAGTGGTAGTGAACACCAGGAAATTAATTATTTTATAAAATTATCTTAAACTCTTTTATACACATCAGTGTTCATTCATGGGTAATACAGTTTTCATAACGGTAAAAAATGTGTAGTGTACTTGCTTTAAAATATTTATATTACTCTTTTTTCCCCTTAAACAAAAACAAGAGTCGTATTTTGAGCTACTGGGAAGTGTCTAGCGTGGTCTTATGGACTGTATAATATCTGTGAGCAATTTTTAATGTTTTAAACGACACAAAAGCTGAGGTTTTTTAAACTTAAAACCATTTCAAAACCAATAATTAGCGACGAAGTCGTGTCCAACACGAACCCCTGACTTGATACTGGCTCGGCAAACACGATAGTCTTGTGCAGTACTGATGCACTCTCGTTAGGAACTAGTAAACACGTGCTCCTGTAGGTTCGCTGAGCTACTTACAAACAGCCAGCACACGTGCGTGCATGCAAGTCTCTCTCCTCTTCTACGCGCGCACGTTGTTAAGCGCAAAGTGTTGAAGTAGCTTACTTCGCAATAAAGGATACTTACTGCAGGCACTTTCACTTCCATCTGTCGGCTTCTTGGCTTCTTTCACCATACGAACTCTTTCTACGAGAAGAAAAACAAAAACACTTTTCAGAAACCAGTTTAGTGTAGATTACAAACTACGTTTTTTTTTTTGCGTATTACAAACAATTCTTTGGTGACTAGATGCCAAAAATTTTCTTGTATCATTACAAGTGAAATATTGTCTCTTTACAGTACACAGTTTTATGAAACTTGCAAAATCAAATTTTGTATCGCTACGTCTATACATAATGGACGTGTAAAGTCTGCAGCACTTGCTTGTTAAAACTGAATTATTTTTTCCTCTCATTTACTTGTAGTGTTACGAAAATAACTCTGGCAATTAGTATCGAAATAATTGTTTCTAAAAAATACAGAACATATTACAGTTCATACTAGAGGCGTCCGCATCGTACTGCCCTTCGGCGTGAGGGAGTGCGATTGCGCCTGTTAAAGGCGTTCGGAATGGAACAATTATTTCTGTGTTTCAAGGGCATTTTGGGTTTCAATATCATGCTATCGACAGTTATTTTATGAACGTACCAGTTAGTTTCCAACAAATTGTTTTAATAATTTGGAGGATTGCATCTCAAAAGTTTGTGCCAAAACAATTTGCAGAAATTTTTATTTATTCACACATTTTGGTTACAGCCTACGCGTTTTTATTAAGTAACAAGAATTCCACGAATAAATTTCCTTCGAAATCTAACACTTGGCTCATCTACAGTTAGGGTGTGACTTATGACGGTTGTATAACTGAATTTTATTGTTTAACCCAAAATTACGCTACAGGCGAACCACAATATGAATTTCCAAGAAATATCTTTATAGCATTCTGATGACATCAGAGATCATTTAGAACTCTACTTAGTTTACATAGGTACTATTTTTAAATTAGTTAAACACAAGGTACACATTTTTAATTAGCATAATCCTCTTAATTAGTTCTAAAAATTAATGTATCCTATTTTTGAACTTTTATTAGGGTACTCTTTGATATCACGTCACAAAAAATAAAATATACAAAAATATTTTTTTTGTTTGGAAACTTGAGCAGACTTAACGTGAATTTGAGGGAAATAATTGGGGGGGGGGGTGTTTTAAATAACTGGGGAGAATTTGGTTTTCATAATTGTTTACAGAAATTTTCGCGTTACGTCGATAGGCTAACGAGAAAATTGCTACCATATTAAAATAAAATACTCTTTGATCTCAACTGCATACACACATGTGGCTTGCCCGAGATCCAAACCCGGAACATGGTGGTCCAAAGGTAACGCCACTCAGCCACGATGGTCGCCCTTAGGTACAAGGGAGACAGGATAAAAGAGCTTAGTGACTAAGGGGGAAATATAAAGAATTTAAAATAAGTATGACGGAAAAATCAAGACTAACACGTTTGGTTAATTTATATACTACACCACAGAAACAATGGTTTTTATGCAATTAATGTATCAACTAAAATTATCGTTGGCGAAAGTGTAATACTACTAGGTCAAAATACTAGAGTTCGTTTCTGTATTTTCTCTAAGAAAAAAAAACCAAACTAGACAACTTAAACGTATAATAAAATGTGTGGTAATAGAGATGTATAAAAATAAACATGTCCCCGAATAGTAAGTTAGGTTCCTTTCATTATAATTCGCAAAACAAAAAACTGCGTTTTGTTCATTTTTCTTTTATTGCCACATCAGATGTATGCATCTAGGTTAGCAAGGAAGCTGCTTACCTACAAAACTAACATGAATAAACACATTAAAGCCACCACACACATGCGTGGCTTATCAGGAACTACAAGCCTAACCTTGAATTCTGAAAGTATTACTTAACGATTATGGTCACGTAAATCGCGAGCCTGCGGCCATTCGCGTTAGAACGACGTGTTTCTTTTTTCGACAGTAGCCTGGTTCTGGCGAATGGGCCGCAGTGGTGTAGTGTTCAGACTACTCGCTTCCCCGCCACGATGACCCTGGCTCGATTCCCAGCTGGGTCACGTCTGAGTTTCGCATGTGGGTAACGGGGCGGACGTTGCCGTTCGACGGTGGGCAGTCTCGAGTTGCTGCCGTTCTCCACCACTATTGCATCCCGCCGCTGCTCCATCTAAAAGTCGCTTTCCCCGCATCGACACTCACTCTCTCTCTCTCTCTCTCTCTCTCTCTCTCTCTCTCTCTCCCTCTTTCTTCTTCCTGGAGAGGCTGCGGTGGTGCAGTGGTTATACTACTCGCCTCCCACCTAGGCGAACCGGGTTCGATTCCCGGCGGAGTGGCACCTGGATTTTCGCACGTGGGAATCGTGCCGGACAATGCCGCTGGTCGGCGGTATTTTTTCGGGGATCTTCCGTTTCCTTCATCCTTTCATTCCGGCCTCTGCCCCACACCTCGCTTCACCCTCATCGGCTCTCAATATGTTATAAGGCGCCAAAATCTCTTCACTCACTCTTCTTCCTTGTCCTGGCAAGAGGTAGTTGGATGGATGTAAAAAACTATTAACACATATTTACTTCCCATTGTTTCCGTGCACTGATCTGTTATTGCTGTTTATTGGGAAACTCAGATAGATTTCGCTTCGGAAATCCTCTTTCCAAGCATCGAATACTAAAGTCCGCGGTATATTGCATCGAATACTAAAGTCCGCGGTGCATTGCATCGAATACTAAAGTCCGCGGTGCATTGCATCGAATACTAAAGTCCGCGGTGCATTGCATCGAATACTAAAGTCCGCGGTGCATTGCATGGTCAAAACAGCAGCAGTCATATTTGTCTCCTCTGTGCAGAGTCAACAACGCGATGCTCGCTATCGCTGAAGAAGTATTCTGGCAATCCCCGTGCTCCTATTAGGGACCAAGAAAGAGTTTGCGATCTGCCTCCTTAGTTCTTCGTGAGATGAGACAAGAATGAGGAGTACTCTTACACTAGTGAAGCCAGATTCATTTTTCTAGCATTTTACAGTACCAAATAAATTTTGCCTTCAAATATTTCATGAGAAACTTATTTGACTATGAGTACTTGAAATTCAGTTAGTTCTACTTACCGTACATTATCTTTACGTTCTTCTTCATTTTGGAATTGTGAACTGAAAAAAGAAATATCAACATTAAACTCAAAATATACGCAGTTTGTTTATTGCTTATTGGCATAATTATATATCACACTTAACAACCATCCTATAATTTACCCTGAAATGTATAACACTTAAATATAGCCAAATAATTATCTTCAGTTTTGTGAGAAAATTCATTATATTAAAAAAATATTAACTGATAGCATGAAAGAAGATCAGGACAAATACGCCCAACCTATGTACCTCCAGGGGTACATGTACCCCACTTTGAGAAACTCTGGTCTACATGGCAATTTTTAATATTACAAAGGAAGAACATTATTTATTTCATATTGATTTAGCACGACATTGCCATGAAAAGCAGCAAGTTTACGGTGTGATAGTATACAGGATATTTTGGAAGAACAGACGAACTCCGGCAGGTTATTCTTCGTGAAAATATAAGGCGAAACTATGTGTACAATTTTCCCTTAAAATTATTTTTAAGGGAGCTGTGTGCCCCCACTAAAAATCCTCATTTAAAATGTATTTTTATGTATTTTGTGCATTCTTTTTTAAGAGCTATACATGGATTTCTCAAAAACTTTTTACCTGAGAGTGTTCTGAGAAGACGACCTGTTTTAATTAACATGTACTGATTCATAACATGTTTTAAAATATTGCGTACATCTAAGGGTTACAAATTGTTATCCGAAAACAGAGACGTGAACCATCATTTTCACAGTGANTTAAAATATTGCGTACATCTAAGGGTTACAAATTGTTATCCGAAAACAGAGACGTGAACCATCATTTTCACAGTGAGGGGGGATGGTATTGCCAATCGTGTTTTCTGAGCTGTAAGCTCTCCGTGCTACAAAACACCATTCTACGTTTGTTGCTTAATCGCAAGTAGTTTATGATATTTTAAACAAAAAGTATTTTGGAATTCTACATTTAGGTGCTTATGGCTTCCTTAATTATAACTTTAGGTAAAAATATATATAGTCTAATTATAATTTGTTTCGTAAAAAGTGAGAGGGAGTCCTGAATTGATCTTTCAGAAAAAGAATTAATAAAATATTAAGAGTTCTTTGAGACTAGAAAGGGAATAATTACTGCCCGACATTATATATTTTAACATNTTAAAATATTGCGTACATCTAAGGGTTACAAATTGTTATCCGAAAACAGAGACGTGAACCATCATTTTCACAGTGAAGGGGGATGGTATTGCCAATCGTGTTTTCTGAGCTGTAAGCTCTCCGTGCTACAAAACACCATTCTACGTTTGTTGCTTAATCGCAAGTAGTTTATGATATTTTAAACGAAAAGTATTTTGGAATTCTACATTTAGGTGCTTATGGCTTCCTTAATTATAACTTTAGGTAAAAATATATATAGTCTAATTATAATTTGTTTCGTAAAAAGTGAGAGGGAGTCCTGAATTGATCTTTCAGAAAAGGAATTAATAAAATATTAAGAGTTCTTTGAGACTAGAAAGGGAATAATTACTGCCCGACATTATATATTTTAACATNGGAATTAATAAAATATTAAGAGTTCTTTGAGACTAGAAAGGGAATAATTACTGCCCGACATTATATATTTTAACATCAAACTTAGATTTAAGCAATAGCAAATATTAATACTTACTCAGTGATTCCTTGTTGGGATAGATTCCCCAAATATTTGGCACAAAATAATTCTTGTGCGAAGGTGCCTTTGTCAATACAGTCCACCACGGATGTTTATCTGGAATCAAAAATACATATATATTAAGTGAAGACAAATGAAATGTTTTAAATTCCACCTTAAACATGGATTCGCAAGTTCGGCGTAGATAACACGTGCAGCACATATCTTCCGAAAGATAAACCTCCCCCCTCCCCCCCCCNCCCCTCCCTGTGCTGGCATTCCAACAAAAATCTACGTAACAGATGCGTTCAAGATAACTTAAGTCAGTATTAAACTTCAGTGTGATAGCAAGTCTTGAGAGAAATATTTTGCGTTAGATCACACAGGAAGGGAAAAAAAATTACAGGGTCTCCGAGATTACAGGGGTTCCGAACCACTCTGTACGGAATCTTTAATAATACATTTCGTTCAAAATGGTGCGATGAGTGGAGTCCGTAATCACGACCCAGGAACGTACTTATGGACAACGTCACGTGTTTAAACCACAGACTTCGAATGTTCCCAACATGAAAACTATATCAGAGGAACTGTACAGTTGTTCCAAAGCACCTGTTTCCATAAACAGTGTTCTAACCTCGAATGTAATCCACGCTGTTTTGATAATGCCGTTGGAAAATAATCAGTCCGATTTTGGAACACGGACAGTGGTTATTGCACGGTGCAGTTGGCGTACGCACTCTATCCCATATTCACTCGTACCTAATACTGATTTTTTCCCAACAAACCCCCGCAGAGATTACGTTCCAGGCAGTTCAAAGATGTGTGCAGTATTTTTTTTTTNACTGATTTTTTCCCAACAAACCCCCGCAGAGATTACGTTCCAGGCAGTTCAAAGATGTGTGCAGTATTTTTTTTTTTCAATCGCATTTGAATACCGGTTATACTGTAAGTGTTGATTTTACATTTCAATAATATACAGTATGGCTCAAACCTACCATACCAGCCTTTTTTTTTTTTCGAAAACGGTGCGTCAGAGCCTTTAAGCCAACCTATGAGGACGAATTGAATAATGAACAATGCATTGACTGGAATCTGCTGGAAACTGGAGGAAACGAAGTCAACTTCAGAATTTTAAATAGGAAGTTTGTACAAAATTAGCATCATTGAATAGAGCTCAAAAAAATGAACATCTATTGTCTGGAAAGTTTGTTGGCATGTTTCGCCGTTTTAAAGATATCGAAATTCTCTCTGGCACATACTCTGTTCCATCACGCCACGCCACGCCACGCCACGCCAGCCCAAACGAAGCAAGTGGGAACTGTTGACGCTAGATAGCAGCACTTGCATTTCCCGTCTGTTAGTGCCATTCCTCATGTGGAACAAGATACATTTTGGCTGTACGCGCACTGTGGAAGTTTTGAAGCATGGTGTTTACTTTATTTTTTGTTATTCGTGCAGTAATGACGTATTCTAACGAAGAAGCATTTGACTTACTCATGGTACTCGGCGAATGTCGCCAGAATTACAGACAAACAGAGCGGATTTATGCAAGGAGCTGTCAAGATCTTCCACGCCGGTCACGGAACGTTTGTCAGCGATTGGAGTCACGGATTCGCAGTAGTGGCCAAACGAAACCAACCCACAATCATAACAATCAAGTCAGAATGCGTGTTAGAGACGACAGAAGTTCAGATATTCTTGCCGCAATAAATCTGGACGCACATCTTTGCACTCGAAGAACAGCACGGGATTCCAGGTTGAGCAGAAGTACCATCTGGAGATTCCTACACGATGGCGGTTTACATCCCTACCACATCCATGTCCGTCAGGATTAGGCGAATATGATTCCCAGACAATAATCTTCTGCAACTGAATTTTAAGTCAAAATCTGGACTATCATACTGTGGACCGATGAGGCCACTTTCAAATCTAATGGGGATGTAAATATCCACTATTGGTCAACATAAAACCCTCATTGGTTACACCAGCAAGACAACCAGCACGTTTGGAGCCTAACTACCTGGTGTGGGTTCATCCATGATCAAGTTATCGGATCTTATTTTTTTGATGGGCAGTGAAATGGTGAGCGGTAGTCTGAATTCTTGAAACGCGCCCTGACGGAGTTGGTAGAAGATGTTCCACTAGCAACACGGTTGTTAAGGCCCCCGTCTACCTGGAACTTTTTCCCACGTTTAGGCCGAGAAGCGCGGGAGCGATAAGGGCGACACTGCCACGCGCATCAAGTACGCCATCGCCGCTAAGCGCAAGGCTCTGAACTGGCGTGCAGTGTTCTCGTCGTGCTGCGTGTACCTATGGGACTTTCAGCGGTGACCATATTATTTTATTAGTGGGAAGTCTTTAGGAAGGTTCAGTGCAGGCGCCTATAGTAGTTTTGTATGTTTCTGATGCGTGCATTTTGAGCTACAGCGCCTTGGAAATGCCGGTTTTTAGCGGTTTTGGAGTACTCTGAATTGATATTTTGAAAGTACTTAACAGCTCTCGTCTGAAGTGTGTGTTATTTTCGTGGATCAGCACGTTGGACGCACGCTTAATAGTTTAGTTGAAAAACGTGTATTTGGAACACTCTTCTACGCAGTTCAAGCGCCAGGTAGACTGGCGCCTTAAGTTGTTTATCTGCGGCTAACTCTGAAGAACGCCGTGCACGCCACAGAACCACGGGCACTTGGCGCCATGAGANGGTGTTCTTTAAATCAAAGTTTTCCTGGTCGAAGTACTGGGAGAGGGGGGCCAGTGACTTGGCCACCACGGTCCTCAGACTTAACTCCCCTTGATCATTTTTTGGGGGGACGCATTAAAGGCGCTGTGTATCAACAGACGAGAGATGAAATGAAAGACCGAGTTAGAATAGCATGCCGGTCGCTGCTAGCTGCAGAGATAATTCCAATTAGGAGCTCTGATCAAGCTCCAAAGTAGACATGTGCTGGAACAATGGCCTGGGATGGGTGCACCTTCACGTTATGATACCTGACGTGAATGTATCTGTAGTGACAATATAAATGCCTGGAAGTCCTGAATCCTGAGGCGCGCTCTGGATGTTAAGACCTCGGAATGGTGTCTCCGGTTTATACCGTAGCGGATCAAGCACAGGAGGGAGAGAACTCGAGATCGTAAACAGCTGCACTAGTTTGCAGAAAACATGCAGAGATGATTCGGGGTACCCAAAGTGCACGAATACGGGCACGAGTGTGCTTAGAACAGAGTGGAAAACATTTCGAACACCTATTACAGTGAAAAGAGAACAAGAACAGGTGTTCTTTCGTAATAATTTCCAAACGAAACATTATTTATAATTTAAAAGTCATGAATTTCTTTGCAGTTAAATTGCACAAATCGCATTTATTTCAAACTGGAAGTATAAGCAAAAGTTTGTTTCCCCACTATAAGATTAAAAAAGGTATTTTTACGCACATCATCTCGTCAGTGCCAGGGAGATTTTTGGTGTCATCGAATCGGCGGCACATGCCAAAAGACTTTTCGGACAAAAAAATGTTCAGTTTTGTGATCCCTATTCAACGATAGTAATTTTGTACCATCTTTTCATTTGAAATTCTGAAGTTACCTTCGCTTCCTCCAGTTTACAGCAGATTATAGGCAATGCATGGTTCACCATTCAATTCGTCCGTAAGGCAAAGCATTTTTACCGAAAAAAGCTCGGGCGCACAGTTTTCGAGAAAAGGGCCTGATACGGTAGGTCTGGGTCCACCATTCTTGACCTACCTTTATCGATGAAATTTTCGAACATGTATTGCTTATACGATTGTTGAAACTCGCTTGGCAGAGCTATCAAATCTTTGTGTCTCGTGTAAACTTTGAAAATTTCGTTGTCGATGTTTGTTTCCAGTATCGGGCAGTGCTCTCTGAAGTGGCACCCCTGGAATCAAGCAAAACACAAGAAAGCGACATAACTAAAAAGAATTCAGGTTTCTTTGGAAACTTTTTAATTCACACAACACATACATAATTAGTTAAAATTATATATTTTTTTGTTTGATATAATTCTCTAGTTAGTACTTTGATAATTATAACGGGAGCGAAATCTTTGATAAATTATTGACGTATAAAGTAGTTCATCCCAATAATCTGTAAAGTTTTACTTAAAATCTACACCCCAACGAAAAATTATTACTGGTTTTTAATCTGCCTGCTTTCGAATACATACAGCCATTTAGTATGTCAGTCTCGCCCTTATCGCTCCCGCGCTTCTGAGTCACAAAAGCGCTAAAAAAATCTCCAAGTATGCGGCGCCCTTAAACGCATAGACTTAAAGGTTTACCCACTTGTAACGCGTTGCTTTTGACGTTTAGCGTTGCGGCAACGTTTAACGTCGATTGTAGTAAGNATCTCCAAGTAGGCGGCGCCCTTAAACGCATAGATTTAAAGGTTTGCCCACTTTTAACGCGTTGCTTTTGACGTTTAGCGTTGCGGCAACGTTTAACGTCGATTGTAGTAAGATCCATTACTTTGAACGGATTCACGACTTACTGTTACTGTTGCGTCAGCGCGATTGTAGCCAAGCCTTTATATTGCGACTACCGTGACTTCACATTTCACGTAACGGCTTCCTTGCTGAAAGTTTCAAATTATGTTTATCAGAAGTATCGAAGTTCTTTCATGTAGTGCTGAGTGTTTACCAAAAAATTNTTTCAAATTATGTTTATCAGAAGTATCGAAGTTCTTTCATGTAGTGCTGAGTGTTTACCAAAAAATTGCAAGCCTAAGTTCTGTACAAATTATTTAAACAATTTTTATGTACTCTCTTACCCTTTCAAGATTAATGCACACGAATGCAAGTAACAGTTTTGCATCTCCCAGGTGTGTTTTATTCTGCATATTGTGGCCATGTGATCGTTTTAAAGACTTGAGAATAAATCACGAAACGAATGCCAAACTTCCGCCTCATAATATGTACAACAGAGAGGCGTGTACAATTGTACTTTTAAAAGTTTTCAATATTTAATTTCAAGAGTTTTNCCTCATAATATGTACAACAGAGAGGCGTGTACAATTGTACTTTTAAAAGTTTTCAATATTTAATTTCAAGAGTTTTCATTCTGAAACACAATAAAAGATTTAGTGAAACTATATTAGAACTCCGTATTAGGTAATTATGGAGCACTGACTTGNCATTCTGAAACACAATAAAAGATTTAGTGAAACTATATTAGAACTCCGTATTAGGTAATTATGGAGCACTGACTTGATTGTGTAATAACACATTTAGGTTGGTTTTTAATGCCTATATCACTGAAAGAAGATTTCTATTTCCATGTGGAGGCCGCGGTGATGTAGTGGTCAGACTACCCACCTCGAGCCGGGGTAGATTCCCGGTGGAGTCTCCCCGGATTACTGTACGTAGGAATCGTGCTGGACGATGTCACTATGGTCGGCGGGCTTTCTCGGGGGTCTCCCGCTCCCTCCACCCTTGCACTCCGACGCCGCTCCATGCTCACCTCATTTCACCCTAATCGCCTCTCAAGACCCCGATGTTACGAGTCTCCACTCCACTCCACTCCACTAAATTTCTGTAGTGGAAACGAACGCTAATTATTAACCACAGGCAACGACAGAGAGTAATCAAGAATTCCCAGAGGTATCATCGCCCTTATAGTAAGTAAATTCGCCCCGAACACTATCGGGGAGAATAAGTGGGTGGTAAGTGTTTACGTTCCGTGGCTAAATGGCTTACTACCAGTGGGTAACATCTACAGAAAATCCGTTACAGTCTCACTAAACCAAATGTATAAATTCCCTTATGAAAGAAGTTAAGACAATCTAGTTACATATCAGGTGTCAATTAAATTAATTTAAAGCTTCCATGCTTTGGGGGTTTGTAAATATTCAGTACAGGGTTCATCCCCAACACATACCCTTCTTTATGTAGCGTGCTAATATCATGGTTCGATTTCGAAGNATATTCAGTACAGGGTTCATCCCCAACACATACCCTTCTTTATGTAGCGTGCTAATATCATGGTTCGATTTCGAAGGACAGCACAAATTCATAGTGAATTTGAGGTACAGTATATAGATTTTCATCATTTGCATAAGCCCGCAACTTTGGTTCACGATTGCCTATCTGACAGTAAAATTCTCGTACCCAAACGATACGNCATCATTTGCATAAGCCCGCAACTTTGGTTCACGATTGCCTATCTGACAGTAAAATTCTCGTACCCAAACGATACGTGGATGTTTTACAGCAGACTCGTGCTTTGATGATAAAAAACATAGTATTTATCATAGCTTGAATGCATTACAGATACAATAAAATTTCGTCAGAAGTAATGAATTGGTATTTCAGATAATGTATTTGTTCTAACTGTTAACATAGTCTAGGCCCCGTTGTTTTGGGAGTTCTAGTGCAAAAAAAAAAAGTACACTGAAAAAAATGCATGGTCAACTTCCTAAACTGTAATGGAAGAGAATGGAAATATNAGTGCAAAAAAAAAAAGTACACTGAAAAAAATGCATGGTCAACTTCCTAAACTGTAATGGAAGAGAATGGAAATATGCTTTGTACGGAAATAATACCGCATATTAGACGGCAAATATAGGAATGTTTATCGTCGCTACAGTACAAAGTTGGGNATATTCAGTACAGGGTTCATCCCCAACACATACCCTTCTTTATGTAGCGTGCTAATATCATGGTTCGATTTCGAAGAACAGCACAAATTCATAGTGAATTTGAGGTACAGTATATAGATTTTATCATTTGCATAAGCCCGCAACTTTGGTTCACGATTGCCTATCTGACAGTAAAATTCTCGTACCCAAACGATACGTGGATGTTTTACAGCAGACTCGTGCTTTGATGATAAAAAACATAGTATTTATCATAGCTTGAATGCATTACAGATACATTAAAATTTCGTCAGAAGTAATGAATTGGTATTTCAGATAATGTATTTGTTCTAACTGTTAACATAGTCTAGGCCCCGTTGTTTTGGGAGTTCTAGTGCAAAACAAAAAAGTACACTGAAAAAAATGCATGGTCAACTTCCTAAACTGTAATGGAAGAGAATGGAAATATACTTTGTACGGAAATAATACCGCATATTAGACGGCAAATATAGGAATGTTTATCGTCGCTACAGTACAAAGTTGGGAATTTCCCTAACCATGAGCAAATGTAGGAACCCTACTATAGATGCACGGGAAAATAATTTACCGTTAGCGCTTTCTCACTATTGTTACGCACTGGTGTGGTAAATTTGCGGTTAATTTCTCAGAGTGCAGTTCAATGTTGGAATTCAGAGGTTGGTTAGTGCGCAGTTGGCATGCGCTCTCTATCCCATGTTCCTTCTACGTTTCAATTGTTTTTTTTTTTTTTTTTAATAATGTCCACTAAAATTTGACCACTCTCGCTTATTTTGCATTGTGTACAAGACACAAAATTCAAGTAAAATATTTTGCTACGATGTGTTCAGCTATTTTCTCGAGTAGTAATGCAGAAAAAAATAAGCTATATTTTATATGTAAAACCGCTGCGATCAAAGTAAAGCGTGGTTTAAATCTAAGTGGAGCTGTGTCGAAGACACGGCCGTAGGTTTTTCGTGATTACGTCTGCGTTAGCGGGTAATATTTTCTTTGTAACATGGTAATGAAATGAAAGTAACGAAACTGATACTTAGCTTTTACGACTTAAATCAACAGATCTAGACGAGACCTTTCGTTTGACACCAGAATCAGCGAGCTAGCACATCTAAGTCGCGAGATGTACAGTATAAAAACGGGCGTGTGTACTTATGTAGGCGCGTTAAAAGTTATGCTTCTTTGGCGTGACTAAAATAAAATTTTTATTACGTATGTAAATAATTTATGTAAGTAGGAAAACGATAAAATGACCTAAGAAAGATATTAAATACAATCGATAAAGTTTTGATTAAAAAACGTAATTAAATAAAAATAATATTTATTTTTATACAGTTTAAAAATATGCACATTTAATTTTCTTTGACGGCCAACTTCATACTGTCGAATTTCGTTACACTGTGCGCGCGCAGCTTCCGTTGCACACTAAATTTTTACCCTCAACGCGCCAAAAGAAGTGTAACTTCAAAAATGTCTCGTAAACTTCCTAAACTATGAAAGTTTTTAACCTACACAGGGTATGGAAATATTACTACATGTCGGGCTGAAAATATGGGAATGTTTAGCATTGCTACTATACAAAGTTGGGNACAGGGTATGGAAATATTACTACATGTCGGGCTGAAAATATGGGAATGTTTAGCATTGCTACTATACAAAGTTGGGGACTTCCCTACGCATTTGACTGTTTCCTGGGCAACTGCAGGAACGTTACCATGCATGTATGGGAGAATAATTTCACCATTCGCGCAACGTCCCTGTACGTTTACACTGATATGGTAAATTTACAAATAATTTCTTAGAGTGTAGTGTCGAAAATTTTCTCCCACGACCAAAATTGTCGTCGGTCGCCGCTGGCCCCCACCCGAGCCTCGCGCATGCGCGGTGCCAACTGAAGGTCATCCTCGCATCTTGGTCCTATATCCGATTGAACGAGACCACGTTTATTTAAATCGTGTAATTGGTCATGAAGATTTAAGTCGGAATGTGTCACCCTGAGAACGTTACATCTCCGTTCCAGTCCTGCTATCCCACGTGTCTGTCTAATTTTAAAGCTGTATTCACGTCAAAAAGCTAATTATATCACGTGGAAGGTCAACTTGGTGCAGAAAGTAAGCGACACTTTCCAAAACTCTAAGGTCCAATGGTGAATTAAAACCTGGCAATCTGTTATAATAACATCCACGCATCGTGTTAATGCGTAGCTACCAAGGCTACCCGATTACTTAGAATTTATTTTGTTCCGCAATAGTGTAATTTTTCACATACAGTATTTGTCTGTATTTCTTTTTAAGCCCTTTCGCTACTAAGCATGTGCCAGATGTTGCGAACTGATATTGACTGTTCGCGGTTAAGTGAGCACTTTCGAGAGCCCTGCTGAATATCTACTTTTAGTGTTGATTTTGTATCCTTCCGCCATACGTAACATTAACATTGTTATCCCGACCACGTTATACTTGCGTCAATCAGATGAAACTGTTCGGAGCATAGTGCCCTAAATATTTTATTAATATGTATAAAACTATAATAGGAAAATAAAATAAAGAATATCAATGTTCTCAAATTTACACGTTATTTTAAACTAGCATTTTTAACACTACGTAAAGATATCGAACTACTTTCCGTACATCGCTGCCAACCTGACAGGGAATTCGCCAGTCCTTGTGCCCTTTAAAGTACGTGCACATATGGACAGGGAGTTTTTTAAAAGGCTAATATCAAAAGCGTCCAGTCAACTGTTAATAGTGTATAAAATGCAGGGTGGGTGTTGTTCATGCTAATGAATAACCTCCCATCCACTCTCGGAACCAATGAAAAAGGATTTTGTGCGAGGTGGTGCTGGCAGTAACCAGTGAATAAATTAACAGCTCTGTTATGTATGGCACTCAATAAAACGAGAGTTAGTGGGCCGCCGAGGCTGTGGCCACTGCCATTGCGCATGCGCTTACGAGCGGCCATCAATAAGACTACGCACGCGCGTTTTTACAGCACAGCGAATATGCTATGTGCTTAATAACTTTATTCATGCTTGGGCCAAGTGAAAGTATGAAATTATCAGAAAAGTAAATGTTGTCCGAATATTCTTACACTTATAAGGATAAAAAAAATACAAATTAAATTATTTTAGTATTCACGAATGTTTACCTAACACTTTTAATTAGACGTTAAGACACAGGAACTACTTCCCTGGGCGCACGTCAGGCATTGCGCCTGCTGAAACGTGTGCACGCTTAGTGCCAGTGAACTTTCTTCAGAAGTACATCTCTATAAAGTGGTGAGTTAGCCGCGAACAGGCTATACGCGTACTCACGGGCATGTCCTTGAGATGGTCGGCGGGGAAGGCGGGCGCCTGGCAGCAGGGGTAGGCACGGCGGCCGTCGTCTGCTAGCCGGGGCTCGTCCCTGTGGCGCGGGCAGCAGCTCGCCTGGCCNCATCGCAGGAAGTGACACTGCCCCCACAGCCGCCAGTACACGGCCCGCGAGCACTGCCCCAGCTTCCGCGCCAGCCTGCCCGCGTGCTCCCTCGCCGTCCACGTGCCGTCCCTGCGTCACAGATCAGTGTACATTCCCGCCACTAGGTAGGCGTTAGTGTCGCACCTGTACCACATTTCCTCTATTCTCTACGTCAGCGTTTCCTAACCTTTTTTCAGCCGCGGACCCCCACTTATTTCACTCGCTCCAGTCAGTCTCGCACACCGCCCGCTGGCGCACGTTCGTCGTGCTAAGTTAAGAGTAGCGATTACGAGACTTTTGGGAGCATTTATTTATTATTATTGTTAAATGGTCCAGAGATGAGACTGCTGACCCCCATACATGTACTCGCGGACCCCAGGTTAAGAAACACTGCTCTACGTTAAGAAACAGGATAGTGGCAATATTCATAAATCAAGTATAAAATAAATTCGTAACTAAGTAAAATTTTTCTCTTTAATAATTCACTAGCCTGAATTTTTTATTGAAAGTTACCTTTCGGAACACTGCGCATCTGGCGACGGAAATTTTCTCTATGCCAAACTCCCATGAGAAATCTCGTTTTGTTCCTAACCTGAATAGAATGCACCTTGTCCCTGCGTCACGCCGCACGCACTCCCGTGCATGCTTGCCAACCACGCTAAGAGAAAGGTTTGCTCCAGTCAACAAAATACACGTTTGTATACGGCCAAATGAGTCGTCCAATTCCAAAATCCATGAAGTCCAACGACCCAAATTTTACAGGAAACCAGAAAAACTTTTCCTTTTTCTCTTAATAGTGGCACAATAATGAAATTCTCTTTGCTGATGTACACTGAAGAGCCAAAAAAAAAAAAAAAAACTGGTACACCTGCCTAATATCGTGTATGACCCCCGCGAGCACGCAGAAGTGCCACAAGACGACGTGGCATGGACTCGACTAATGTCTGAAGGTATGCAGGAGGCATTTCACATCATGAATCCTGCAGAGTAGTCCACAAACCCATAGGAGTGTGAGGCGGTGGAGATCTCTTCTGAACAGCACGTTGCAAGGCATTCCAGATATGCTCAATAATGTTCATGTCTGGTGATTTAGGTGGCCAATGGAAGTGTCTAAAGTCAGAAGAGTGTTCCTGGAGCCACTCGGTAGCAACTCTCGAATTGTGGGGTGTCGCATTGTCCTGCTGGAATTGTCCATGTCCGTCGGAATGCACAATGTACATGAATGGGTGCAGGTGATCAGACAGGATGCTTACGTATCTGTCACCTGTCAGAGTCGTATCTAGACGTATCAGGGGTCCCATTTCACGCCAACTGCACGTGCCCCATACCATGACGGAGCCTCCCTCCACCAGCTTGAACAGTCCCCTGTTGACACGTAGGGTCCATGGATTCATGAGGATGTCTCCATACCCGTACACATCCATCCGCCTGATACAATTGGAAATGAGACTCGTCAGACCAGGCAACGTGTTTCCAGTCATCAACAGTCCAATGGCGGTGTTGGCGGGCCCAGGCGAAGCGTAAAGCTTTGAGTCGTGCAGTCAACAATGGTACACGAGTGGGCCTTCGGCTCCGAAAGCTCATATCAATGATGGTCCGTTGAATAGTTCGCACGCTGGCACTTGTTGATGCCCCAGCATTGAAATCTGCGCCAATTTGAGAAAGGGTTGCACGTCTGTCACGTTTACTTATTCTCGTCAGTCGTCGTTTGTCCCGTTCGTTCACGATCTTTTTCCGACCACAGCGATGTCGAAGATTTGATGTTTTACCGGATTCCCGATATTCACGGTACACTCGTGAAATGGTCGTACGCGAAAATCCAAATGTTATCGCTACCTCGGAGATGCTATGTGTCCCATTTCTCGTGCGCCGACTATAACACCACGTTCAAACTCACTTAAATCTTGATAACCTGCCATTTTAGTAGCAGTAACCGATCTAGCAAGTTTGCCAGACTCTTGTTGTCTTATATAGGTGCTGCCAACCGCATCGCGTTACTCTGATTAGTTCCATGCCTCTGTTATTTGCATACGCACGCCTGTACAAGTTTGTTTTGGCTCTCCAGTGTATATTTTAATGGAAATGCTGAAAGGTTGAGAGCAAATTGCATTTCCGTGTTTCAATATTTTGTCACAAGCGTAATACTGAAAATTTTTATACTTAAATCAAGTCATTTTTTATTCGTATTAGAGTAATAACTGACTAAGACTTACGATATATGTATTTCAAAAATCTTATATCGTCTCTAGATTGGCACATGGATTAACTGCAATCGACTGGGCACTCTTAAAAAATGGCTAATCATCACTACGTTACAATTGACCAAAAACGGAATAACTCATGTAAAAAATTTCCAGTGCATTAAACAAAATATCGTCTGCAATTTGTCGTAATACAGAACCTTTATTCTATCAAATAGTATTACAATGACGATATGTTACAAATATATTAACAGGATAAATGTATATTCACACATTACCTTAAAGTATAATCGGAGCCACTGAAAAACGGCTTGCTGGAGTTTCGCGTAAATTATCTATTGCCAGTTCTGTGTGTATAACTGGTGGTATCTCGGAGAATATTCTCCAGGTGTTCTAGTGGGTCCTTTATATCTGCTGTATTTAGTGCTCTTCTGCCATACCTTTCTGGTGGCAGAGAGAGAAGGCCTACGTTTACTTTTTTCTAATGCTCACTGAATCATATTCCTTAATGTATCTATATGAATAATAACAGCAATACTTAAAAAGGTTTTATCCTTTTGTGTCACGAGCATGGAAAAGTTGCTTAACAGAAACTTCTGATTATTTTCTGACACTAATCTCTTTGTTGCTTTTTATAATAATGGCGCACACTTACTAAACAACCAGGGTGGCCAACACGCTTAAGAGTCTTTATAAGAAAATTGTAGTTTGTCTTTCGTAATTAACATGTTCCTTTACAATTCTGTATTTTACTATTAAAATCAACATTTTAATTGCATTTGTAGTTTACATTGTGAAACATACCTAAATGTGATCTAAAGAACAAAATCAATAGCGTAGGCTAGCCTGCCAGTACAATAGCGTAGGCTAGCCTGCCAGTACAATAGCGTAGGCTAGTCTGCCAGTACAATAGCGTAGGCTAGCCTGCCAGTACAATAACATAGGCTAGCCTGCCAGTACAATAGCGTAGGCTAGCCTGACAGTACAATAGCGTAGGGTATCCTGCCAGTACAATAGCGTAGACTAGCCTGCCAGTACATTAGCATAGGCTAGCCAGCCAGTACAATATCGTAGGCTATCCTGCCAGTACAATAGCGTAGACTAGCCTGCCAGTACAATAGCGTAGACTAGCCTGCCAGTACATTAGCATAGGCTAGCCCGCCAGTACAAAGCGCTGTCTACTGTACAGGAGTTTATGTGTAATACTCAACTAGCACGTTTTACAATTAATTTATCGACGAACTTTAAATCGCCAGAATTCCACAGTCTTGTATTTGATGACACAGGCTTCCATGACTTTAACACACATGGCAGCAGAGTTTACAAGGTCGACAGTACATGGTGCCACATAGCTCAATATTTTCACATTTGGTTGTTAGGCAGTTTTTGCAAGCAACTGCCTAATTAGACTCGTCAAAAATTATGTTAAGTTTAGTGTAAGCTATAAGCGGAAACAAGAAACCAAACAGAATTTTTAAGTGCCTAATCAATGAAGCGAATCGAGTGAAGTGTTCTAAGTATTCATGTCACTACAGTACCTTTTATGCAAGTTGATGATGGTCATGGACGGACTGAGTATAATGTTCGCCGGCGTGCACCAGACCTTGAGGGAGATGCTTCGTCCGTCGTGCGCGTCGCCCGCGAGCACCAGCTGGCTGCAAGCGGCGCACTTGAACAAGCTGCTGGCGCTGGAGTAGTGACCTTGAAGGCAACACACTTCCGGCTCCAGCAGGCACGCTATCAGCTTGCCGTAGAAGTGCCTCTTCACGACGTCGTTCTCCTCGCAGATGTCCTCGATCTCGAGGTTCGAAAATGTGTAGAATAGTCTGAAATGAACCAAGCTTTCAACAAGCAAGTCTAATAAATAGCGGGGTCGGAACATTTTTGGTTGGAGGGGATGGAGCAGGGTCTTGGAAAAGAATCTGGCACCCCTGGTACTTGAAAAAGCGCCCCCTTCCCAAAATTTAGTTTTGAAATAAATAACACTACTATTTGCGAGCAAAATTTTTATATTCCCATATTTTACACGGTATCTTACCATACCAGTATAAACATTAATATTTTATGTTATTATTGATATTAATTTCTAGTATATATATGTATATATAAAGTATTGATCTTAATCTANAACCAAATTCACATACTATCTGATACTTTTTTCCGAACGATTCTCGTAATTTTCCATTTGAATTTTAGGTTTTTTTTAATATAAATTTGACTATTTAGTCAATACGGTTGAGAAAGCGTCATGTAATAAACATTTTTGTCATCAGAGAATGAATACTCTGTCTTGTTACTCGTAAAACTTTCAGTATATCTGATGATTTTGAAAAGAATATTGTCAATGGGGCATAATTCACGCTTGAAANGTTACTCGTAAAACTTTCAGTATATCTGATGATTTTGAAAAGAATATTGTCAATGGGGCATAATTCACGCTTGAAATACATCCAATAAGTGCTATATTACTAGCTTATATGAAATAAGATTCACAGCCCCCGTATCATCCACTTTTCACGGAAACAACACGACACCGGGAGTTCGCGAAAGAAAATGTGATAACTATACCCTCTATGAATCATCGATTGGTAGTTATTCCATTCCCCCGAACATACCTGTGGCAGTGGTAAGGGGGGTGAGTTTTGAAATAGCAAATAGGAACAGGGGTCGAATATGGTATCGTTGGGTAGATCGTCGTCTAAGAGGAAACTACATTTACTAAGACAGTTGTTATTCTGACGTGCATAGTTTACGCACAATAAAAATTACGTCGGGTGTACTGTAAATACCGGTATTGTGTGAGAGAACTACCGCGAACTGAGAACTGGGAACTCTCATTCGCACACATCACTCTTCACAAGTGTTCGAAATGTCGACCATCCTGTATCACACATGACTCAGCTCTGCTTCTTACGTTCGCGGTTGCTCGGCGGACCTCAGCACTGATGAGCAGAGACCTGAATAATTCGCGGATTCATTTCGGGGACAAGCTGGAATTCAAAACACGTGAGTTTAGTTTAGCCATTGGTCCACGCGGTGTTCGACACCTCTTGGAGAACGGTGGCCCAATCGGTGCCTTCCATCGTGACAGCAGATAACCAATGCACAGTTGACATCGGCGTATTTGTACATAAAATTGCAGAGTCTATCCTGCAGGTCGCGAATTTTTTCAGGTATCTACTGATGAGAGATCCACATGCTGCTCTGATTCTGTCTTTCATGTTTTCCCTTGTTGTTGGACGCACGCGCACGTGACATGCAAGATGCTGGAAGACATTGTACGAGTGATTGACGAGCTGTGGGCGTCTCTTTGCGTACAATCTGGCAGCAGCTCTGCAGTTCTGCCGACATTATCCTAGTATCATCAGCATGTCAAATGCTTCTTCGTTTGTAAACGGCATTCCATTCAGAAATCGACACCACAGACAGACAATGTCTGGCACTGAAACAACACACACGATTAATGGTTGCAATGTAAGCCAAATGGCTGTCGGAATGAACGAACTTTTGATTGTCAGTTAACTTGCATGCAAAGCCTGCAGTTCCTGTAANTAAGCCAAATGGCTGTCGGAATGAACGAACTTTTGATTGTCAGTTAACTTGCATGCAAAGCCTGCAGTTCCTGTAATTGGTAGACGGCTTATCTGCTTGCTGCGTAGTGCTGCATTATGCTCCGCGTTCGCTCGGAAACAGTCTAATACCTACTGCACGAGTCCATGCAGTAAGACACACAGGTCACTGCTAGTAGCAAAGCGAGTCTCACACTCCAACCGGCAAAGCCGTAATGGCGCTCATTGTGTATCTGACGTGCATAGTTTACGCACAACCAATGATAAGTGGATTAACGTAACTGTTATTATTAGAATGTTTCCGAACAAAAGCGGAGAATACGGCAGCACTAAGCAGCAAGCAGATAAACTATCTATCAATTACAGGAACTGCAGGTTTCGCATGCAAGTTAACTGACAATAGAAAGTTTGTTCATTCAGACAGTCATTCGTTTTATATTGCATGCATGACAGAATCAGGGCAGCACGTGGAGGATCTCTCAGCTGTGCTGAGGTCCGCCGAGCAACCGCGANTATTGCATGCATGACAGAATCAGGGCAGCACGTGGAGGATCTCTCAGCTGTGCTGAGGTCCGCCGAGCAACCGCGAATGTAAGACGGAGAGCAGAGTCGTGTCTGATACAGGATTGTTGACATTTCGAACACTTATGAAGAGTGGTGTGTGCGAAGAGTGGTCCCAGTTCCCATTTCACAGTGATTCTCTCACACCATACCGATATTTACAGTACACCCGACGTCCTTTTGATTGTACGTAAACTAGGCATGTACGCCAGAGAAACATGTTTCGTTGATTTTCTTTTGATTGTAGTAAGAAAAACACATTTGCGATCAATTGTTATTTCCCGTAAACGACGTACGTTACAAACAACATGCTTAAATGATGTATTTTATTGTGCTTCAACTACGCATGTCAGAAAAAAGGTGTCTTTTTAAATGNACAAACAACATGCTTAAATGATGTATTTTATTGTGCTTCAACTACGCATGTCAGAAAAAAGGTGTCTTTTTAAATGTGGTTTCCTTTCAGACGATCTATCCAACTATACCTTATACGACCCACATTCCCATTTACCATTTCAAAGCTCACCCCCCGTACCCCTACCACCGGTATATTCGGGGAATGTGATTACTACAAATCGATGCTTCNGCCATTTCAAAGCTCACCCCCCGTACCCCTACCACCGGTATATTCGGGGAATGTGATTACTACAAATCGATGCTTCATATAAGGTATAGTTATAAATTTGTTTTCGCGAACCTCCGGTGTCTTGTTGTTTACGAGAACAAGGGGTGATATGGGTGCTGTGAATAATCATATATGTATATATATATTTATATATACATATATATATNTACGAGAACAAGGGGTGATATGGGTGCTGTGAATAATCATATATGTATATATATATTTATATATACATATATATATATTTATATTTATAAAGGGCTTCTACAGCTCTTATTATTCGAGATGGACCATGAGTATCATATTTCAAATTTCTTCTTCACGTCAGCAATCTCCTGGCACAGTTTGGCCCCATGTTTCCGAAACACGTGGTATATTCTAAAATAAAGGTACTATCACAAGGAGTATACGTATTAAGTTAAAATACCATCAACTAACCAACCATGACGTAATTTGTTCGGCTCCAACAACTATTGAAAATGTGATCGCCTCATTAGTAATGGTATAGATCGCTTGTAAGGTAGAAATGTTTCTGTGGAATGTTATATTGTTAAGGGCGTTGACCACGAAAATATTTATTTCATATTTGTGTCACGTACTGTTAAACTTTTAGGCATAATAAACTATTATTCTTTCCTCGAAAAAATAAAACAATCGAGCGTATAGTTTTTTCAATATATACATGTAAAAATCAGACTTTTACTGTTTTTTTTTTATGTAAAAATAGTAACAACTGACTTAGGTACAGAAATGAGATAATTCACACTGAAAGAAGATGCCAAGACCTGCTTCAAGATGTCTATAAAATCGTACATGGAAATGTTTTTGCGATTTCAACAAATTACTTAAATAAATACATTCTTGTATACTTTTTATTTGTGGCTGCCCCTAAATTTTCGTAAAATAACTTTTGGCAACCACACATTAAAATTAATTAAGACAATGCCAAAGAGTTGCTATTTTGGTTTATTTTATTTACACATTACAAAAAAGTAAAAATTTTATTTTAAAATGTCGTTTTGCAAAAACCATGCAATCTAAAAAAAAATTTATCTGAGGAATAAGTAGTTACATGTTCCNAATTCAACAAATTACTTAAATAAATACATTCTTGTATACTTTTTATTTGTGGCTACCCCTGAATTTTCGTAAAATAACTTTTGGCAACCACACTTTAAAATTAATTAAGACAATGCCAAAGAGTTGCTATTTTGGTTTATTTTATTTACACATTACAAAAAAGTAAAATTTTGATTTTAAAATGTCGTTTTGCAAAAACCATGCAATCTAAAAAAAAATTTATCTGAGGAATAAGTAGTTACATGTTCCACAGTGTTGGCGCCGACGGCATTTAACGCACGCAGGGCTGCAAACCTCAAGTACATGTACTTTATTTTGGGCTAAATTATCATTGTGTGGAAGTTTTTAAAAAAAAACCCGCCTTTTCGGATGATTGATCTCAAGCCACTAGGTTATTGTCAGGGCGCTTTGGTGCCACATTGAGAATGGATTAGGCATGAGTTTTTGTTACAAGGAACCATACTTGGCCACGCCTTGCGTTGTGCGTCTGGTTACAACGCACAACAGAAGCTGAATGCGCGTGTAAGAGATACACACTCGTAGGGAATAACTGTGGCAGGCACATACCTTGAAACAGTCTCCTCACTCAAGATCTGAAGGACGTTTGCAGGTAACACAATCTTGTTGATGTTGTCGTGGATGAACTTCAGACAGAGAGAAACAAGTGATCTCATCACCAGGAATTCTGCTGACACCAGTACAGGGAAAACATTTCCCGCGTCTTCGAGAAAAATAAAAGAACAATAACACAAGCATATCATACTAATAATTTTAACATTTTTTTTAACTACATAGGAAAGATTGCTATTCAAACATTAACTCTTAAGTAGGTAGTGACGTATTGATGCATATCATTGGAAGAATCAAAACGAAAGTTAACAGAAAATAGTACTGAAATAGTTTTACGCCATGTAAATTTAAAAAGGAAAATTAAAACAAAATGCTCACAATGGTATCTTGCTCATGTCTAAGTAAAATCATTTCCCCTTGTGCAGGCTTAGGCCTACCATGCTGTGCAGGCTTAGGCCTACCATGCTTCCCACTTCTTTTGAAAATATTACAACATTCACCGGCGGCATTTCGTTTACTACCACTTTGTTCTGAGAGAGAAATAGTTGCTTACACATGGACTTACCAAATAACAATATTTACTTTACTTCAACACAAGCGAAAGCCGACTGACGTGTGAACTCGTATCACCTCGCGTGCTTGACCCCGAGTACGCGAGCAC
>NQII01002125.1:49348-83001 GCA_002778355.1 Clitarchus hookeri | reverse complement strand
TACACTTGATTGGTCGCACCTCGCACTTTGCGAGGCTGCCTGTCCTATGAGTTGGACACATTTTAAAGTTCGTCAGAATGACTGACTGACTGACTTCGATATATTGTTATAATCGGGCCGCATTCCACGTGTTTCCCCGTAATTGTGGTCTCCATAATAAACTGGGACCGCGCACACGCAAGCCAGTGGGTGCACGCGGGTCGCGAGTTGACATGCCTAATTCTCAAGACTTAATTTCTTTGAAATTTTGTTTATGAGGCTAATCAAAAATCACGGTTTATTTAATTTATTTAATATCCATCATCAGAACTGAAATTCTTGGTCAAAGCTGCCTGTACAAGAAGGTTGCCGACGAACACCTAGACACGAAAACTGCGTAAATACAATCAGCCTGTCATCATGAGCACGCCCTGTACTTGTAAAACAGCCCCACGCTACTGAAGTTTACTGGGCTCGAAAAAAATGCAAAATAGAATGTTTATAAGAACTTTGTCTTGTCAGTTTGTCTCTCCTGTCCACCGCCATAAAGGGTACAGTTTTTTTAAGTATATCCTGCATACACATAGTGAATACTCATTTACATCTCTACTCACCTATATGCATCTATACACAAATAAATACAGATATGCTGTACACACAGAGTTTCAAATGGACCATGCGTGTGTGGTAAAACTCACCTAATGCTGGAATCTGTCCAGACGAGGAATCTACCTTCCTGATCCATTGTAATAACCAGTTAAATATATTTATGTCACAATGGATGGAAACTTCTTTGACTTCAAGGCTTGAAGCTGTGGTAAAGAAAAATTAAGTTTTGCTGTTAGTAGTGAACTCACGATGCCTTCTTGCAAATATGATCAAATTAATTTCAATTTTTTTTTTAATCTTTATACGTTTTAAATACTTGGATATTACAAAAAAAAACTGAAATTGCATCTAAGATAAATATATTGCTGAGATATTCGATAACTTGGTACAACAGGGTGATATTTTTATCATGCTAACTTTAGGAGTCCCGTATTTATTCCTTCCGTTTAACATTTTCGTTCAACTTGAGCAACATGGTTATATTTGTTAGGATCGACTCGGTAGAAGTTACTCGACGCCTTTGAGTTCAGAACCTTTTGAACTCTGGCGCCCTTCTCTGCATAACTGTGCAATCTAAAGGCCGAAAATTTATTTAAATGATTACCTCGAAAGATGCGCCGAGTGTGCTTCATCGAGAGACTCGCCTTAAGGGATTGTTAAGGTCTTTACTCAGAGTTTTAGAGTTTTATGCTGTGGTCTTCGTATCATCCCACGAAGTCAGACCCAACCATTTGTAGCAGAGCCTCTCACAAAAATGATAAGTCCTCGCCCAGAATTGCCATGCGTCCCGGTATACCGGTATTTTCCCGGGAAGGAGAAAAAATAATCCCGGCCGGTTAAGTAAAATTCCTGGTTTTACATTTACCCATTATGTGTGTATTATGAGACAATGTTAAAATAAATCAAACTCCCGCCCTCAAACGGCCGGCCGCTTTACTGCAATTCCTGTAATCCAATACAAAATTAGTTATACAGTTATGCGTAGTGAGGAAAATGAGCGAAGTATTTCGACAAATTACGGTCTTCTTAGAAACAACATCGGTGTAACAATAAGAAACCTGAACTATTGTAAATACAATTAATACAATAGGGGCAATACAAATTCCAAAACTATAAATTGATGTTTTTAGTGAAAAAGTGGTTTTATCAATGGTAATTGTAGGTATTAAGTTAGTTTTAAATAAACTTTTTTTGTTTTGTTTATAATATTACAATTTTAGTCCTGTATACTTTTTCCCGGTTTTGTGGAAGAGAATTACGGCAACCATACCTTCGCCGTAAATGAAAAGACATCAATATGATGTATAACTAAAATTAAGAGTGTATCAGAGTTATCTTATATCTGGAACTTGGTATTTTCAATGTGTAGTGATACCTACGTTCCACCACTGAATGTAAAGAACCCTGTAGTAGAAATAAAACCACTACAAAATGGATGTTACAGCCAGCTACCCTGTGGAATACATCAACAAGTTGCACTCTCCTGGCCTCTCACAACACGAGCTTCCCCTCAAGGTGTGTTTGTCTGTGACAGAAAGTGAGGGCCAGGGACAGTCGTTGAAGGTGGCATGCAGAGATTTGAGTTGAGTGAAGAGATTTGGGTGGCTCTTAACTTCGAGGTCTTGAGAGCCGATGGGGGGTGAGGCGAGGTGAGTATGGAGCAGCGCCGGAATGCAGGGGTGGGGGGAACGCGAGATCCCAGAGAAAACCCGCCAACCAGCGGCATCGTCCGGCACTATTCCCACATGCGAAAATCCGGGAGCGTCCCCGCCAGGAATCGAACCCGGGTTCGCTTAGGTGGGAGGCGAGTAGTCTGACCACTACACCACTGCTTCTCACATGGGCAGCTCTACATGGTCTGCTACAGAGTAATCTCACCTAGCAACTGGCAATGCTACCTGAGAGCAGAACAAACTAATTTTATGTACACAGAGATCCTTCTGCCAAATACATTAGTAGCTGCTTCGTGCAGTGACAGAAAGTTTTTTGTGTGTGCGTGTGTTTTTGTGTGCGCGTGTGTTTTTGTGTGCGCGTGTGTTTTTGTGTGTGTTGTTGTTTTGTGTGTAGTTGTTTTGTGTGTGGGTTTTGTGTGTGTGGGAGTTTTGTGTGTGCTGTTTGTGTGTGTTTTTGTTTTGTGTGAGTGTTTTTGTGTGTGTGTGCGACTGTATCAGCCATCAGTGAACTGCAGCTATCGCTAAAGAACTTCGCTTTTTCTTCGAACACNTGTGTGTGTGTGCGACTGTATCAGCCATCAGTGAACTGCAGCTATCGCTAAAGAACTTCGCTTTTTCTTCGAACACCACTGTACACACAATTCTATGACACGACAATTTTTAATTCGAATAATATGTTTATCACTTAAGTAGAGAAACCGTGGAAGGCCGCATTTGGTAGGAGAACTGCCTGCAATTAAATCACCAAAAATGAACTATATCAGGTCCTTTGACATAGTTAATTTCATAATTAATTGAAGTTCGTTTGTTAAAGCTTACCTTTGAATAGTTCTGCTAGATACCCAACGTGAGAAACTATAAGTTCTCGGGAACAGGAATAGGACTTCTTTACACCTTTCTCTTCGTCTATCACACAGACCGTGACATCACTGAAAAGAGACAGGGCAGGTTGACTATGGAAATTACATTGAATTATAAATCAATGGTTGTTGAGGCAGTTTTGCACGGACATTCCATCGTAAATTCCTACAACNGGAAATTACATTGAATTATAAATCAATGGTTGTTGAGGCAGTTTTGCACGGACATTCCATCGTAAATTCCTACAACTTGTCTTACAGTATGTTTTTAGCAAAATTCCCTAAAGATATTTTTATGAAATGTTTTATGAAGTGAATTCGAGCCGTTTTTATGGTTGTAACATGAACTGTTGTAAAGCTTTTTTTATTCTTTATCGCGGAATGGTCCATTCCATCTGTGCTTTAAAATTAATTCTTTTTCATACATTCTTAAATTCTTTTCTATCTCAGAACAGTTGATGTTATTTCATGACACGGTTCAAATTACTGCAACTTCTCAAACAAAGATACGGGATAGTGAAGGGTAACCACCTGCGGTTGAGCATTCTTATATTGCAGTAAACAATACACAAATTTGCCCATTAACATAATTTACAAACCGAACTGGTACTTACCCAGAAGGTGCATTATCTTCTTGAGACATTCCTTTCAATATCTTCTCAAGAAGGCGTTTTACTTTCTTACCAAAACTGCTTTTCTAATTACTGAAAAAAAAAAAGAAAAAAAAAACTTTTTTTATAGACTATCTATTAGTTATTTCTCGGCTCAAAATTCGGTGGATCATTAGGGAAATAATTTTGTTTTTTTGTATCTAGTTTATATTTGCAAAACCATTTTATAACTTAGTAAAGTACTAAATATTGGGCCACGAGTACAAATACCGATTACCTCTCTCTGAGACAGGCAAGGGGCCCAGAATATTACACCCATTCTCTCGAATGGGGCTTTAACATCGTATTTCTGGAGGTGAGCCTGTCCCCTGGTGCTTTTATAGCTAATATCGCATCGTCAGTCAAACCTACTTCATAAGCATGATGTTTTCGGATCATCCTACTCCAGTAGTAGGGTTTGGTATGCTCAGAAACAATGAGGCGGGGTTGTGGATTGTTGTGACGTCACAGTGCGCGGTGGCCATCTTGGCTCAAAATTTCCGATTTTCTCCTCAAAATCCACAATAATTTTTCTTTAAAACTTTTTCTTTTTCACTCAGATTCCTTTTTTTTTTTTCCCACAAAATTTCCAAAAAAGTCTAAAATTTTCGCACAAGTCCTTAAACCATACATGGAAACTCATGGAAAATGTCCACAGTGGACTCGAGACCCGTGCGAAAGTCCACAAATTAGCAAGGTGGACTAAAGGATCCGAGTCAAGCCCAGCGGTAAGGTCCATTATTCTACTAAGTTGGGGAGCTCAATGCTCTTAGTTTGGCAACTAGGGTGCACTGGTGTCCCATGTGTACCGGATTTTTCCGTTTTGTATGTAAGTAAACAGGATGATTGCAATTTTCATGAAATAAATACAATTACGTAAATTTTTTTCTGATTTGTATTGTGTTGGACCTTAATTAAAGAATAAACTTTGTTCTTCGCACTAAAGTGGAAATATAATGGAATGTGTTCACGCGTTGTTTAATATTCAGTCGTAAACTGGATTTAGCAAAACTTATGTTTACACTATCACTTTATTTATATAGTAACTNCGTTGTTTAATATTCAGTCGTAAACTGGATTTAGCAAAACTTATGTTTACACTATCACTTTATTTATATAGTAACTGAATAAAAAAAAATAGTGAAATGGTAAAAAAATAGTTTCCTTAAGGAAATGGAGATATGTACAAAGTTCATTTTGATGAAAGCTATATTTATTTCGCACTTAAATTCGTAACATTATTCCATTGAAATAAGCTTGCTTACGTATGCTTTCAAATTTTGGACGCGTGAATTTCTACAAACACAGCACACATACAGTACTAAAGAGGACGTCTGACTTGTATAGTTTTGGACCACGCTGGACCCATACCTTCAAAATGGCGGCCATTAAAAATGTAGGTTATTATGTCATATCTCGGGAAACATCCAACCGTTTTAAACCAAAATTTGTATGTTGACAGTGTATCATGTAAGTATATGATTTCGATACAGACAATGTTTCAATTCGCCATTTTGGAAGATAGCACCAAATGAAAAAATAAAGATTTAGTTATATCTCAAAAACTACCCAAACAATTCTCGCCTAATTTGGCAAGTAAGTGATAATTTGCTAAGCCATGTAAATTTATAAGATTTTCATTAAGTATTTATTTTCAAAATTGCTGGCATACAATTTTTTTTGTTTTACTTGGTATATCTACCATACTGTTCGCCAAATTTCGCCAAAATTTTGAAAGCTGAAAGTATATAGTACAAACATCACGTATGCCAAGAAATAAACACTTTAATTAGCCATTTTGTAATTTAGTACTGTACAAAGCAATGAAGTTTTTATTTCATACCATGGGAAACAATTGACCGACTCCTACNCGCTTACGTATGCTTTCAAATTTTGGACGCGTGAATTTCTACAAACACAGCACACATACAGTACTAAAGAGGACGTCTGACTTGTATAGTTTTGGACCACGCTGGACCCATACCTTCAAAATGGCGGCCATTAAAAATGTAGGTTATTATGTCATATCTCGGGAAACATCCAACCGTTTTAAACCAAAATTTGTATGTTGACAGTGTATCATGTAAGTATATGATTTCGATACAGACAATGTTTCAATTCGCCATTTTGNCCAAAATTTGTATGTTGACAGTGTATCATGTAAGTATATGATTTCGATACAGACAATGTTTCAATTCGCCATTTTGTAAGATAGCACCAAATGAAAAAATAAAGATTTAGTTATATCTCAAAAACTACCCAAACAATTCTCGCCTAATTTGGCAAGTAAGTGATAATTTGCTAAGTCATGTAAATTTATAAGATTTTCATTAAGTAGTTATTTTCAAAATTGCTGGCATACAATTTTTTTTGTTTTACTTGGTATATCTACCATACTGTTCGCCAAATTTCGCCAAAATTTTGAATGCTGAAAGTATATAGTACAAACATCACGTATGCCAAGAAATAAACACTTTAATTAGCAATTTTGTAATTTAGTACTGTACAAAGCAATGAAGTTTTTATTTCATACCATGGGAAACAATTGACCGACTCCTACNCATTTTGTAATTTAGTACTGTACAAAGCAATGAAGTTTTTATTTCATACCATGGGAAACAATTGACCGACTCCTACCAAATACGACAAACCAGTACTACTGTGGCAGTTGAAGTAAACTGAAATTTTTAAATTTACATTCGACACTTATTTTCAAAAGGGTGGCCATATAGTTATTTAGCTTAGTGTGATATATTGTCGACACGATAGTGTTACGCAATCACCGGTTTGCCCTACGCGAGCGAGCAGAAGAGAAGGGGCGGCAGAGTGGTTATATGATAGTGTGCGGTGAGTCATAAAGGGTTTTTGTATTAAAAGCGAGCGATAATCTAATAAACGCATATATTGTTACGAAAAGCATACAGTCACGATAATCCCTTTGTGGCAGGTGCTCCTGACATTCAGCAGATTCAATTTATGCATTTATCCGACGAATTTTCTAGTTGTTTAATGCCCTAGTTTCTCTCAGCGTGACTCGTGATGCGGCGAACTTTCCAGGTCAAAGCCAGTAACTACAAAAACCCACCGGGTCTCCGAGCGAGTGGAATAGAGTTACTCAGTGTCTGGAGTTTTAGCGATAGACGACGAGAGACGGGTGGCGAGAGAAGTGCGAGGGAAATCTGCGACTGCGATAATCGGGGCAGTGAAGAGTGCGACTAAGAGGCTGGACTATTACATTGTCCATCAGACAGAATGAACATGTGTTAATGACGAGTGTGAGTTAATTGACTCTAACCAAACAGAGACATAGAGAAGGACCTACATTANGAATGAACATGTGTTAATGACGAGTGTGAGTTAATTGACTCTAACCAAACAGAGACATAGAGAAGGACCTACATTATAGTTCTGATAGACATTAACTACTGCGCTCATTGAGAAATAAAAAGAGTAATGGTGGAGATAAATCGGTTAATGTTGTAAATAATAGCTGTGTGAATACATTAACATCTAATTTAGTTAATTCATTTTTTTTAAGACCGCCACNAGACCGCCATCCCTCACGAACTTGGATACGCCCCTCATGCAAATTGTAACAATATGATCAATGCCAACTTAACTTCGTATGCTGGCAGTATATATTACAACTATCAATTGTGTCTACATGAAACCATTTTTGTCAGCCATTTTGTAAGATAGAACCACAAAGATAAATAAACATTTATATAATATATTGGGGGGAAATTGGCTCATTCCTACCTAATTTCGCAAGTAGTACTGTGGTAGGTGATGTAAACTGGTGTATTTTAAGTAGGTCAGGCACTTATTTTCAAAATGGCAATCATATAGTCATTCAATTAATGTTTACTATAGTATTGAAAACATTTAATTAATTCCACCTTGTATGCTGGCAGCAAATATTACAGCTATCAAATGTGCCTACTCGGAACCTCATTTGTCTGTCATTTTGTAAGCTACATCCCATGAAAAATTATAATTTTTTGTAATCTCTCTACAAGTAACTAACATATTCATACCAAATTTGGCAAACANGAATGAACATGTGTTAATGACGAGTGTGAGTTAATTGACTCTAACCAAACAGAGACATAGAGAAGGACCTACATTAGAGTTCTGATAGACATTAACTACTGCGCTCATTGAGAAATAAAAAGAGTAATGGTGGAGATAAATCGGTTAATGTTGTAAATAATAGCTGTGTGAATACATTAACATCTAATTTAGTTAATTAATTTTTTTTAAGACCGCCATCCCTCACGAACTTGGATACGCCCCTCATGCAAATTGTAACAATATGATCAATGCCAACTTAACTTCGTATGCTGGCAGTATATATTACAACTATCAATTGTGTCTACATGAAACCATTTTTGTCAGCCATTTTGTAAGATAGAACCACAAAGATAAATAAACATTTATATAATATATTGGGGGGAAATTGGCTCATTCCTACCTAATTTCGCAAGTAGTACTGTGGTAGGTGATGTAAACTGGTGTATTTTAAGTAGGTCAGGCACTTATTTTCAAAATGGCAATCATATAGTCATTCAATTAATGTTTACTATAGTATTGAAAACATGTAATTAATTCCACCTTGTATGCTGGCAGCAAATATTACAGCTATCAAATGTGCCTACTCGGAACCTCATTTGTCTGTCATTTTGTAAGCTATCATCCCATGAAAAATTATAATTTTTTGTAATCTCTCTACAAGTAACTAACATATTCATACCAAATTTGGCAAACAAGTAGCACTATTGCACGCCATGTGATGTAATATGTTTCGAGTGTGTCAGGAAATTATTTTCAAAATGGTGTCAATATTAATATTTTAGTATGTTATGTCTACCGAACTACGAAACAAATTTCAATATATCTTTGTATGCTGGCAGTACATATTATAACCATCAAATATGTCAATGCTGAGTCTTATTTCTCATTTATATCGTAAGATAGCCCCACATGAAAAAAATTCAGTTTTTATGTCATATATCGGGAAACAATTAACCGATTCCCGGCAAATCTGGTGAAGAAGTTGTACTGTGAAAAGCCACATTAATTTGTGTATTTAGAGTGTGCCAGACACTTATTTTCAAAATGGTGGCTATAATAGCACATCCAGGGACATGTTACGGCATCTGGGGTGTCCGCCAGTACCATACCAAGGCGGCTAACAGAGCAGGATCTATCAGCGGCGTCCCTTGTCACATTTACTAACACGACCTGAGGATCTCCAAGCATATGTGGCAGCATGAGGATTGGCGACGAGTGTTTTTAGTATCGAATCACGGTTCTGTCTGGACACAGACGACAGCCAAATTCGAGTCTGGAAACATTATGGCCCGCGCTCTGATCCACGATTAATTGTAGAGTGGCATGCCACCCCCAACGAGAGGTGTCATGGGGTGTGGGGTGCCATTTTCTAAGGTTCCCTTACCCCGCTGATGGTGATAGAAGGAATCCTGATGCAGCGGCGACATGTCCAGGAAATTCTGTGACCATGTGCGCGCCCCTTCCTGGTGAAACTTGACAACCACATTTTCCAGCAGGGTAATGCCCGGCCTCACACAGCATAGATACCTCTGGCCTGCCTTCGTGATGTCAACATGCTTCCTTGGCCAGCAAAGTCCTCAAACCTCTCGGCCGTTGAGAACTTTGGGACCATATTGGATGGCAACTTCGGCCAGCGGCAACTACGGTGAACTAGGAGGGTCGTTTGCGCCAGTTGTTTCTCAGGAGAACATCCGACGTCTGTATGCATCCATACCCGACCGTATGGCCACCTGTGCTATCGGTGGTCCAACACCATACTAAGTGCATCTTGCAGGTATGGTACAATATTTTTATGTTTTCTTTATAGATACTACCATGTCCTGTGCCTCTACGCACGTACTTGCCCCTGCGATGGCATCTTCAGGGTGTTCGATTTTTTTTGTATATGAGTGTATTTACAAGCAATTAAATTAATTTGTATAATGTATTTTTAACTACTGTGAGTAATTGTATCAGCTATTAGCAGATATAATCAGACAAGTAAGTGCTGAGAAGTATTGAAAAACTGTTAGATCTTATCAGATGTAGTTCCTTTAGTACTGAATTTCAGCCAAAAAAAAATACAATGAAAACGTAGCTAAATGATGATTCAGGGAATAGATAAATATTTTCATGGTAACAGAACATGTATTAGGTACATTTCCTCAAATACAGTGTTCGGCTGTTTAGATGCACTTAAGAATTCTAATGTAATGTAATGCCAAATTTTAAAGTGTGTAATTCCTTTAACAAAACTATAATCTTTTTTGTTCACAAATCTGTTGTTTTTAACAACACTTTGTGTAAAATATAGTGTAACTACTTTTCTTGCTTATTAATTTTTTCCGTTTTTACATTTTCCTTATTAAATTTTGAACACAATATATTTTGACTTATGACTAAGTTTTTAACTTTATTTGGGTCCTCTAAGAGTTAGCCTACACATAACTCTACAAATGTTGGTTAGAAAATCTTACCATTTAACAAACTATAACTTTACACTCACGAGGTAGAAGCACCAGGTTTCATTATATCGGATCTCAAAATACCTATCAATACTCGTATACTTTTTTTTTCTTGAAACTCATCAGGATTATTAATATTTAAAAATACTTTTCAAAAATTTTAAGACTTAAATTGCTGGTTGTCTGCTTACATTTCGATTACCATTAAAGTTTACACTTGACTGTTGTTATCACAAAACCAAAGAGGATAAGAAACAACTGCAACTAATTTAAACAACTTGCTATTTTATACTATTTATTTTCACCTCTCTTCTTAATAAATATACAGAATTTAGTCTTGATAGCTCTTCGTGAGCATCCAAAGCCAATGTAAATGAAGGATTTTTATAAATACAGTATCATTTTAAACAAGTAGTTCATGTGCTTCATGCAGGAGATGTGAAGTATAAGTGTTGCCAGTGAAATTTTACCACACTTCGACATTCATGTAGTTCAGGAAATTTCCTCATATCACCACATACCATACAATTCGATCTCACATGGTTTCGTTCTGCAGTGCCAGGTGTGTTAATGTAGTCACAGAAGTCAGATGGTCATCATATCACTCACTACGCACGTTAAACATTTCCACATCACCAGTTTAGGGTTAATGTGTGGTACGCATAATGCCAAAACTTCGCATACTAAAGTGGTTACCATCAATGTGGTACTAAAATGGTCTAAAACATGTACAGATGGGTCAATTTAGTATAAAAAAAATTAAAAAAAGGCCCCAAACCTAGGAAAAATTTCAACAAAAGTTTTGTGAACTGTTTTTGGCATTACTAGATGTAGACCCTACTGATCGACAGGAAGAAAGTCTACCACAATCTGACAACTAGAAACGGGTTATTTTCAAGATGGCGACTGTTAACCTCGAAAATTGGTGAAACTGCAGTAACTTTGTTATATTTATGCATAAAACAATTATTTTTATATTAAAATTATGTTTTTTATGGGCAAGAAATTCATTTCTAATAATAAATTTCGTCCTTAGGAATAAAAATAGCGACCAACAATGAACACTGTAGGCAAAATACCAGTTATTAGGTCAAAGAACACTAATATAAAGTTGTTTGTTTCTATTAGGTTAAGAAAAAGTGCAGCAATATGGGGGTAAAAAAGCCACTCATACATTGTCTATTTATCTTCCTCGCTGTCCTCTAGTTCATCAGACACCTGGTTGTCACAATGCATAACCTGACATAATCCACGTACAGAACTGCATGGAAGTCCATTTGATCTGCAACTGCAACTGTTACTGCTGCAACCAGTTTTACAACTGCAGTCTATAATTTTCAATGAAGTGTCTGGTGCAGCATTCATATCACACATTACTGGTACAAGTTCATTGCCATCGAGTTTCCAACCACAGTTCACAGGATTCATTTCACTAGCCATACTCATCCATATCATGATCTGATAACACACCCTTAGACAATGGAATTTGGTGGTAATCTCTGTTGTAGGAAGACATTCTAGATGGACAAATTATTTGGCTGTGACGACTTTCTTCGTAAGTGCCCGATAACACAAGACTGCCAAAGAACTTGTACTGCTGCCACCAAATATAATAGCCATTGCTTGACTGCCAAGACTTATTGTATCAACGGGACACAATCACCATGATATTTTTTTGGAATGTGGTTTTTCTTACCAACACCATAAATATACGAGGTGGAATCACGTCCTGTGAATGAGTGAAGAAATAACAACTGTACACATGCCTCACTGCGGAGAATAAACTTCAATTTGTTGATTTAATGCACTTTTGGAATGCCTCTTGACTGATTATCCGATTTAAAATACAGGGGTTTGCCATTAGCTTCAGCGTAATGTAGAAGAATAATTAACATGTCAGTATCCTCCCCAATGAGCATGGTGGAATGTTCCTGTGCACTGTTAAATGCGATCTTTGTAGTGTCCACGTCGGTGTCACCTTCCTCTACAAAAACCATACAGCCTCTCATCGCCATTTCTTCACTGATTAATTTGATTAGTTGTTTATTACGTCCCATTCGAAGATATTATTCTTGCTTCTCTTCGAATTCAGTATCGCCGGTGACGTGAACTATTGAATAATATTTTTTTTTTTTGCCTTCTCTTATGTGCATTAGACTTAATTGAAGGACCTGCATCATGCCCATCGAACACAACAGTTGCCAACCCATAGTGTTTAATTGTAAAGTCAGCATATGCCTTGGTTATTTTACAAAACGTATCTCCATTTTTCCACTTCAGCTCGTATATCAAGTAGTTTCAATTAATAACATATATTTCCATACAAAGAACAGCATCTGGCGTTGTTTCAGTTGATGCTCGATTGTTATAATACTCATCAATGGCATGGGCTAATTGTGGTTTATCGGCCTTCCTCGGAATGTGGTTGTCCACAAAAAGTGATGTTGGGTATACACTGTGTTCATACCTCATTACCTCTTCGAGATATAGTTGTCCTGTCCTGGAGACTACAAGAAATCGCCGGAAGAGTAAGTTAGGATAAATGCTTTTGCCAGGAGCAACCGTGAGAGTGGATGAACTAATCAAGGCCTTTCCTTTGTCGATCCTCTTAAAAACTAAGTAAAATGCAAGTTGTCCAAGCATTCTGTGCACTATGCTCCTTCCCACTGGCTCGTACTCATGCATATTGATGTCTTCTTTCGCCACAATACCGTTGATAAAATTTCTCAAGGAGGGGTCAGCACAGAAAGGCAAGCATGATGACAGCTTTGCATATATTTTCGAAATGTTCAGAGTGTCACTTTCAATTCTTGAGACAGTGGAATCTTTGTGTTGTTCACTGGTGGTGTATCTGAGTTCCATAAAATCCTGCATGGCAATATTTTACTCAGACATAATGGGGGCTGACATCGTACACAACACTCACTGATCTTCCTTCATTTTGCTTCCATGAGTTAAGCCGCCTGAGGTTTTAAGTTACATCATAAGTGTTTGCTCAGTTACGAGGTCACAACCTAGACCAGCCCAAAACTGATTTGTTCAACAGATGACGTGCAACCCTTTTTAAACATCCTGTTGACTTTAGGGTTATTGCTCTCCAATTCACTCATTTCCTGGAGGTACAGAAATGCTGACTTCAGATAGTTGTAGTGTCCTGCTGCTGCAAATGTCGGCAATGCATTGTAAATCACATGCAAATGATTGATCCAAGACTCGGAGCGATGTGCTTTTATCAGTGCTCATGCTGATGTGATCGAGGTTATCAGGGCTGGTTTGGTGAAATATTGCCTGGCGCCATAACCCAGTGGTGAGCTAATGAGATCGTCCGGTCAACGGCCCAGGGGCCCTGGTGAACCTTCGGACTTGTGACATACTTACTGTTGCACTTTGATATAAGATAGTGAGACTGTCAGCCGTCTCGTCCGCCTGAATTATATGAATTAAAACACTGGTTATGCTAATAAGGTTGCCCTACAATGACTTAACACTGTTTAACTTGTGAGTTGTTTATTCATTGCCCTTGTTACAAATGAATAATGCATGAATTATATAAAAAAAAATGGCTTCAGTCCTTATGCTGCGAAAAACACGTTGTTTTATGTTGAAAACGCGATTGCGTTAAAAACTCTCCGGTGAGAGTACGGTGGCTCTCCCCTCAGTAATTAAAATAAATAAAAGAAATGTTCCGGTTAAATAATTTAATACTATTGCCATTAAAATGATTTTAGCCTAACATGCCGGTGCTGAAGGTCTCGCGGAGCGAGAGACTTCATGGCCGGTCTCGTTCAGGTGCTGAGGTGAACTGGGGCGAGAATCGGGTCGGCTTCCGTCACAAGTGGCGCGAAGCCGAAGCCAAGCGGTGAAAATATGAAACACAATATAACATAACATCATGAAACATGATTAGGTGATGACAAATTATATGCATTACTCTTAAATAATTACACTTTAAAAGCTATTACATTTCTCATAAGTGTTTGCATTTCACTGCTGATGACACGCTTGCATTACACCAACCACAGCATTGCCAAGTATACAATGAAAACATCCCTGGCTTTGGATGTGTATGCAACGATGGTCTTTTTATGCTTGTTGAAAATTATGACACTGTTAAAGTACACTTTGTAGCACTTTTCCCTCTCTTTCCGGCCCACAAGCCAGTTGGTGTGGTGTAGTTGGTGCAGTTGAAACGACTGCGGCAGTCAGACTGGGCACAAAAGAGCTCAAGAACGCATGGTTCACATCAATGCAGTACTTAAGCATTATCTGATAAACTAACCCGAACATGTGTAAAATTGAGCACTAAGTTCAGTTTTCTTCTTTTCAAGTAACTCACTGATTCTAATGACTGCACTAGATGTGACAACAGTTTCAAGAGTGGCTTAACCCTAATGCCAGTTAAATTGTGTAGGACATCAGATAACTAGAATAAGAATTCGCACAAAGTTGGGCGCAAATTTAACACATGTTGGTGGTGTTGGGTTAATGGAAGTTTTGTGGGGTGGTGAAATACATTGTTAAGTGGGTTTTGGAGTTGGATACCCGACTAAGCGCCAGACACCGTCAGCAGACGGTACCAATTGTTGCTGCTGGTGATGCTGGTAATGATCTCAGGGTACAATGGGCCATTCGCCCGAGCGGATGCAGTCCCTCTGTGAATTGTTGGAAGAGCTCCTCGCTCCTAATACTTACATGGGAAATACTGTGCGCCTATTCAGGCTGACCCACATGCCTTAAACTGTAAAAGCTCTTAGTTGAGCATACTGAGAATTTACTTGAGACTGGGTGAAGGTGGGTTATAGGGGACCCATACCCCGAAATGTCCAGAGGCAGTGCTCGATATAAAATACACAAAGTCTGAAAAATTTTAATATAATTACTATTGCACAAAAACACTTACATCACTTTACGTGAAAACTTTATGTGGATTCTGGCCTGCGGCCTGTTATATAGGTAAAACTGCGAATGTACACAGGTGTGCACAAAAATTAATTACAGTGTGTTAAGCTTCCCCGGGCGATGCTATTCCCGGGGAAGAAGGGGTGACATCTCCAGGTACAGAAAATAACAGGTTCCAGTTAGTTACATCAGACTATTGCAGCTAAAGATGATTGGTGCGAAAACGTGAAAGCACCGAGAGTGCGACACGGCACGTGCCTACCACTTGAGACACTCGACGGCGACTGACTCTGGCGAGCTTACGAGGCACGGACTATGGCAGCACACGGCTCACCCTGCACTACTTTCCATTGAACTAAAACACTTGAACAAATAAATCTACATAAACCCTTGCATTAAAAACATGAATATATAAATACATACTACTACATTTCCCATTAGAAATACAATTTAAATGTGTATGGCATGAAATGAGGGTAAAGTAACTAAGGCGAAAATTATATGGATTTTCAAATAAACATAATTAAGCACTAAAATGCTTACAGGGGCGTCTTTGAGGATCCACACACCTGGTGTTTCTTTCTTTTGCTTGTAATTATTTGATATTAAATTGCCCTATAATTAATGTGTGGCGAGGCCGTCATAATGCAGCCTCGCCCACCTGGGGATGAGGGTGGTATGAAGTGGTGGTATGAAGGTGGTATGAAGCTCTCGCACTACATCGCACGCAGCACTGTACTGTGCACTGAGGGCACACTGGTGCCGGTTGATGGGGTGAACGCACGGCATGGCAAAATGTCTGGAAGGCAGGGCGCTGTCCTGTGTCAACCTATAAGGAGGCACAAATACATATAATCAGTTTCATCTATTAGCGAAGTGAATTCAGGATTGTTGTCTAGAATAAATTACACAAGTAGTTGAAGACAATTAACCACTAGAATATGACCTCTGAAATCTCTTACAATTGCTTTACCATTCAGCATATGCCCTACGGCATTTTCATCAAACACCACTTCTAAAATATTTTTCAGACCTGTCCTGTCCATTAGTGTACCTATTGTTCCTAGTAAATTCATTATGGTGTGGAAACTGCCAAGCAAAATTACGATATTTTCAAGTGTCGACCATGTGGTGTAGTTTTGATGATTTCACTTGTTTTCCAGTACAGGAAACATTCTTATAGCCACCAAATGTTCTTATAGGGTGGACATGATGTTTGCTGCCTTTTTTGTTGATAAATTCTAATGTTGATGGAATGCAAATTTTGTTACCGGGATACATATCGATCAAGGGCAGATACAGGATGGAGGACTGGCCAGGACGAGTATTTCCTTTTGTGAATGACATACATAATTCCCTGCCAATTTGGAATAGGCTGGTTGAAATGGAATGAAAGCACCCACAAAATATCAATATCACCTGTAATGTTATAATATTGATAATAACATGCCAGAACTTTAAACTTGATTTATCATAATATATTGTTGGCAAAACTGTACTCAGTGATAATAATATTTGACGTCTCTGTTATGATGAGTTTGGCCATGTTTTCTCTCTTCACAAGATGTCGCTTTCTTCATGGTGTCAATCCAGCAATCATGTCCATCCCATGAAATGTTAATTTGCAGTTTATGGTCATAGTAATGTGATCTACAGTGTCACCAACAAATAACGACCAATAGTCCAATAGTTCATTACCTTCAAACAATGCATCTGGTGTGCAACAACTAGCGAAATTCCTCTTAAATCAGAGGAGTACATTTAACAATGAGCTGTAACCCCATCTTACTAAGGTAATACCTGTTGTCTAGGTGTTGTTGGGTTAATGGAAGTTTTGAGGGGCAGTGAAAAACAATTTTCTGTGGTTTGTGGATTTGGATATCCGACTAGGCGCCAGACACCGCCAGCAGGCGATACCAATTTTTGCTGCTGGTGATGATCTCATGGTACGGCGGGCCGTTCGCATGGACATACGCACTCCCGCAGTGAAATGTTGGAAGAACTCCTCGCTCCTGATACTTACATGGGAAGTTCTGAGTTGAGCATACTGGCTGTTAAGTAATTTATGTGAAACTGGGTGAAGGTAGGTTATAGGGGACCCGTGCCAGTAAACGCCCAAAAGCAGTGCTTGAAATAAAATACACTAAGTCTGAAAAATTGCTCTAGGTGAACACTTTTTACTGACTCTGGCCTGCAGCCCGCCAGATAGACAAAACTGCAGAAAATACATATTTGTACATAAGAATGAATTATTGATGCATTAAGATTCCCTGGGTGATGCTATTCCCGGGGAAGAAGGGATGGCATCTACGGTAGCCGAGAGAACAGGTTCTGTTATGTTACATTAGACTATTGCAGCTAAAGGTGCTTAGTGCGAAAACGTGCAGGCACCGGGAGCGTGCTGCAGCTCGTGCCGACCCCTTGACATGCTCGACGGTGACTGAATCTGGTGAGCACACACGGCACGAACTCTGGCGGCACGCGGCAAGTCCTGTACTTCTTTCTGCTTGCCTGTAACTTGGAACAATTAAAAGACATAAATACTTGAATGAGAAATTAACAAATTAAATACACAAATATTCCCTGAATAAAAACGGTTACAATTTAGACTTGGATGGCATGAAATGAGGGTAAAACAAATGCATTGAAAAAAATGTGAATTTTAGAATTACAATTTGAAAACCCTGAAATGCTTCACGTTTACACTCTTGGTGTGCCTTTCTTTACTTTCAAATACTAGCATTGAAATTGTTCTAGAAATTATATATGCTGGGTCTGCCATTATTGATCTTTGCATGCTCGTGGTGGAAGGGGGTATGCAGTTGTTGCATTGCTCTGCAGTTTTACACATATGCACTACACTCTTGTCTGCACTCGCGGTGCACTGCAGCTACACTTGTGTGGTTGATGCAGTGGACGCATGGCGTGGCAAATGGTCTCGAGGGCAGGATGCCATCCTGTATCAAACGCCCCCCCCCCCTCCTGCTGAGAGAGTTTTTGAGCCGCGCATATTCAGGCACTGCAGGGACAGGCTGTGGTCTCACGACATAGATGTCGCAGGGCATATGGAGCCCTTTGGTGGCCTGAATGGTGGTGGTGCAGCTGATGCTGGTGTTGATGTGGGCGGTCTGCTGCAGTGTGGGGTGCAGTGACATCACCGCAGGTCAAGTATGCCCGCACTGGCCGACATCAATGACATGAACATGGGGGGGGGGAGGAGAGCTGAGTGCCTCACTGCTCTCGCTGTCGCCTCACTGCTCCTGATGTTGCTACTGCTCCACCNCGGGCGGGCAGTGACCAAGGGGGGTTGATCACCTCGTGGTGACCTCGGCTGTCGGCGGCGTTCCTGCTGTGGTGCTGCCCCAGTGCATCACCACATTGCCTGTGGTGGACACTGTCAGAAGTCGTCGCGACACCATCAACAGTGTGGCACGAGGTCGTGGGATGTTACCTAGAGCAGGCGAGATGCGAGGGTAGGAGGCCAACATCTAGATGTGCACCACGATGGCAGGCATCGTGATGCGAGCAGGTCATGGTGTGGCTTGGATGGCACTGATGTCAGATTATCGACGCTGTTTGGTTCCGTGCCATTCGCGATTATGGTGTTCCCACCACTACGATCCCATGAGGGTCTCCTGGACAATGGAAGTCGTCGGGCTTGTAGGCCCTTGTTGATGCTCCTCAGAGGGAGGTGCTGATGCACCTTACTCCTGTGTGGGTGGTCGGCAGACCTCGACATCACGGTCGCCATCAAGGGCACCTGGGCACCTGGTGCAGCATCTGGTGCAGCATCGTCGTCGATGTCATCTGGTGTTAGTCGCAGGTCATCCTGGTGCACCTTGATAATCTTTCTGCAGAGTCAGAACACGTAGGTGTTAGGTCCGATGGCTTGTGCGATCTGGTGTAGCCAGCTCCACTTCGCCACAATGTCCGCGCCGAAGTCTCTGCAGACTGCGGACTAGGTTGTATGCAATTATGTGAAGCAGCGGTGTCTATTAATGTGTGGCAATAGTTTGATGTGAACCACACGTTCACGAGCTCCTTTGTGCCCACTCTGACTACCGCAGTCATTTCAACTGCACCAACTACACCATTCCAACTGGCTTATGGGCCGGAGAGAGAGTGAACAGTGCTACAAAGTATAGTTTATCAGTGTTAATAATGTCAACAAATAATGTCGCATACACAACTACAGCCAGGGATGTTTTCATGGTATACTTGGCAATGCTCTGGCTAGTGTAAAACAGATGCATCACCAAAAGTGCAATTCAAATGTTTAGGAAATAATGTAACAACTTTTATTAGTATATTTATGTAAGTCAATATGTTTTCTTATGTTAAATTTAATTCACATAATTTTTCACCACATTATCATATTCAGTGTCATTTTTGTGTTTCATTGCTTCACCACTTGGCTTCGGCTTCGCGCCACTTGTGGTGAACGCCGAGTCCAATCGCCCCAGTTCTTCTCAGCATCTGAACGAGACCAGGAAGTTTAAGTCTCTCGCTCCACATGGCCCTCAGTAGGGCATATTAGGCTGAAATAATTTAAAGGCAAATTAATAAATCAGAACATTTCTTTTATTTATTTTAAGTACTGATAGGGGATCCGCCATACTCTCATCGTAGAGTTAGTAATTCAATCGCGTTTTTCGCCATACAAGGGGAGAGGCTACTTTATTAATTATTTATTTACTTGAATGGGGAGAATATCCCTAGCCTTTTGAAAAATATTTCATTCATAAATTATTCATTTTAACACGTACGATGAAGCACGCAGAATATTTATGGTGTAAAGTTCAATATTTTCATTGCAGTAATTTGGTTAAAACTCAACACGAAATATTTAAAGTAAGAAAGTAACTGTTAATAGTAACTGAGTCAGTAACCAGCAAGAAAATAAAAGTTTTCAATAGTTCTCAACCAGAAACCAGAAAATTAAGTCTAAGAAATTTTTTTTGAATAAAATGTAAATTTGAGTTTTATAGTAATCGGCTATTATTGTCAGCGAACAGAACAATATTTCCTTAAATCCCATTTTCATCTCTAACTATTCGTAGAAGAAACGAGACTATCGACCTCGCTAACTGGAAAATCGATTCTGAGATACGCGTCATAGCAAAACTAGCCGCCATGAATTCTGCAACGAGCCACATAACCGATATAAGAAGAAATACTTGCAAATTAAATTGGGCCACGACTAATGGTAAATCACAAATTTTGTATCTTAAATGCGTGTGACCAACCAATGAACGAAATCCATTCCTAGCAAATAAATGTCCGTGTAAGGAATTAGAGTAACTGTGACGACTCGCGCAAAACATACAAATAAATAACAATAAGTTAATAGAAAATGCAGTGAGCAGCACCTCGAATGGCAAACGAGCGTCATTATGTTCAGTGTGTATCAAACTGTGAGTTTGCAGAGACAACTTCAACATAAACAACCGCGCGCGCCAGTGCGAACGCAAGCAGCCACAAGAATCATTTTTCCACTCAAACTCAAATAAACAAATTTTAGAGAATACAATTTCAAATATTTTTCACCACCGATGGTGCGCGAAGCAGTTCGTATGCGCAGAAGTAGGTGACGGAACTATATCGTGGGTAATTTGTACCCAGAATTACCACGCCGAGTGCCTCACAAGGACTTAACCCGCAACCTCAGACAACCATGGCGGAATTCGGTTACGAGTGTGTGCGAACAACCGAACAGGATATTGTCAGTAACACCTTGGGACTTTTCATGCGTGAACAGTGCGCAGATGTACCACGGGCAACGACGCCATGCCCCTTCCATGAGTGCAGTGAACGCAGCAGCCGACAACACAGCCCGATGGGGCACTCCACAGGCATGGAGGGAGCAGCGACGCCATGGGGAAATACATTGGCACCACACACCACACCTGGCTTTGTGTGGCCTCTGCCACACCAGGAAGCCAGAGCAACCCCTGCAGTGACAGCACCTAACACAGAGCCGGGCACGATACCAGCCCGGTTCCAGCCTCTACCGACATTCGTGGGACACAACAAGGAGGACCCACAGGCGTTCCTGAGCATCTGCACAGGATGGTTAAGCAGGTACTGTGTGAGTGAAGGGGAGTGGCCTAGCTGCGTTGGAGGCCATTTATCTGGGGAGGCATGCACATTGTGGCGGTCCATTGACCACTATGACATACAATGGGTCGAGTTTCAGAGTGCCTTCCTCAGCCATATTAACTCAGAATACAGGTCACTGTAGACTCAAAGCAGTGCCGTTTTAGAGCCACAGGGGGATTGTGAGACATTAACAGCATTTGCCACGAGGAAAATTAATATCATTAGACACTTTTATCCAAAAATGCTAGACCCAGACATTTTAGAGGTCATAGCCTCAACTGTGAGGTCTGAATTTAAATTGGCCCTGGCACCTCTAATACATAGCAGTGTAGAACAATTCATGATGTATGCTGTCACATACACAGCCTACTTGGCAATGCTGTAGCTAGTGTAAAACAGACGCATCACCAAAAGTGCAATTCAAATGTTAAGGAAATAATGTAACAACTTTTATTAGTGTAATTATGTAAGTCAGTATGTTTTCTTATGTTTAATTTTATTCACATATTTTTTATCCCATAATCATCTTCAGTGTCAATTTTGTGTTTCATAATTTCACAGTTTGGCTTCGTCTACACGCCACTTGTGGTGGAAGCCGACTCCAGTCGCTCCAGTTCTTCTCAGCACCTGAACGAGGCCAGAAGTGTAGGTCTCTCGCTCCGCGAGGCCTTCAGTCCGGCATGTTAGGCTGACATAAGATTTCAGTTTGTGTACCATGCCTTTTGCCCGTGTTTTTTTTATTAAAATAATTTTTAAATAATTATTCATATTAGATTCTTTCAGAAAAACATTTTCACGGTGTGACACTTCAACCACATTCAAGATTATTTGAAAAAAATTGTTGGAAGGAAAAATTTTATGACCATATTTTGTCTTCTAATTCTATTGTTATATTAGTAGAAGGCTAAAATTTAACAGTGTAACGGGCTAAACGAATAGAACCGTTCGGAGAAAATACATTAAAGTGCAAATGCTATTTACGCTCAACTACTGTTCGTTTTCCAGCATTGGGCTGTTTTTCTTCCAATAGAATTATTGTAAATAACATTTATTCCATTTGCTGCTTTTACACTATTTATATCAGTGTTTTGAGATGTATTTATCATTTTCACTAGCCTAGTCAGGATGCATCTATATTTCCTTAAAAATGGTGTAATTATTTTATTCAGTTCTGTTATTAATTTGAATGTAAAATAGCCATAAAAACCACACACACACACTCAGTGAGAGTGCAGCTATACACGGTATTAAAGAAAAATAAGGCTTGTTCACGATTTGTTTGAAATTTATTGTATATCTGGCTGTACAGGCGTAACCTCTGTTGTTGGCGCATTTTGTGCCGCATTAGTTCCTGACGTTGGCGACATTTGCATAAATATTACCATTTGTCCTGAAACGTTGCTGTAAAATAATGGTTGACAGGTTAATACGGGAATGTGGTTGCAAAGGCATGAGAATTTGTTTGTTGTGTGAAAAAGAATACGGGATTCCGAAAAAAGAATCTACTTCATTGAGAAATGTATGTAGTTTTGATTGTTTCGTTTTATTCTAATATATCATTATGTTAGGTTATTTGATCGGTTAGGTTAAAGGCTGCGCTACAATCTCAGTTAGAACAGCCATAGCCGTAGAAGATAGAACACGCCCTTTAGGACGTGGTCTATAAAACAACGTATGGCGTGGAATGGCCGCACCCATTATATAAAATTTTATAGTTTATTACGGTGTAGTTTATGCCGGCCAATCAGAATGATCGGTTTAGTCGTGCGTTGAGTCATGGGTAGCATCAGCTGTTTTTATACAAAAATTGCTGACTATAATGTTTGAGAGTGAGTGAAAAGTTTTGTTGGCAGGAATTAGTAGTTAATTGAAATAAGCCTGACATCAAATGATTTTGTTGTAGCCTCAATTTTCCAAAAAAAATTATCGAAGGCGATTCCACAGGACAAATAAGAGGGCTTGAATGCCGCGGTTTGCCACAGAAGGGCCGCAAAACAGAATTAAAAGCAAATAAAACAAATTATTTTTTTGCGTATTTAAAAAATTAATTTTTAAATGCTGTGGAATAAATCTGCTGTCGGGTAGTGATTTGCAGTATAATTAAGCCCATAATAATCTAAAATAATTTGTGTTATTTGTATAGAATAGGGGCTTTTTCGAAAATAAAAGAAAAAATCATGGAAAGTGGTATATTTCCACTCTACTAATTACACAGAACACGAATATACCAGGGGAATTAACGTATTATCAATACAAACCACAAATACGATAGTGGGGAGGGCTCTGAAGATCAGGGAAATTGTGGGATAAAAAGGTTTGTAAAATATGTACGTTACCATTATATCTCCGTATCTAATTACCTTTGTTAGAATAATAGAAGTAAAGCAGACGACACTTTGTTTAACACTGATGTAGTTTAATCCACAACCAACAGACAAGTAACTAACATCGCTCCGTGGTCTCGAGTCCGCCACGGAGTAATGACGTAATGCAGTGTTGCCAAATGAAATGTACAATAAAATAACAACCTTAAATAGAAAAGGACCTAACTGAACATTACCTAGCATTACAATATGTAAATAGAGGGTAATGTATGTGATGACATATTACAGAATTAACACCCCTTTCCATTACATATTGTGGAGTTAGGTTGAATTCGGTTAGGAATCCTACATTTTCAATTAATGCACAATATAAACCAATACAAACCATAAATACGATAGTGGGGAGGGCTATGAATATCAGGGAAATTGTGGGGTAAAATATGTGTGAAATATTAACGTTATCGTTATAATTTTGTATGTCAGTATGTCAAATGCAAACAGACTTAATCAAATATTACCTAACATATTGAAATGTAAATACAGGGGCTCTGTTTGTCATCATATAATATTGTATTTTGTCGTGCGGCAGTGCAAATAACACCCGTGCATTAATCGCGAAACTAGGTTAAATTGGATTAGGTTTGCTCCATTAACAATTGCTAGACACAGACAGTAATATGCAAACCCTTGACGACATACCACAAAATGCAACAACCTGCCATATACCTCACATAATAAAACATACCGTAAGTATGTGAATTTAGTCAACTAGGTGGTGGGTACAAGTTTTCCGCTGTGAGTAGGAAGTGGTGAATGCGTTCGCGTTCGTCCAGGTAACACCCGTCACATAGACTATAGACTACTTTCACGCACAGAAGCACTCGTAATTGCACCCTCCATTCTTAAATCTCACGATTGGATTCGGACGTCGCAAATCACGCGCGCAGCAACACTCCATTCACTGCGAACTGCACAGTGTGCCTAAACCGGGCAACTGACCTGCGGTAACGTCTACACATCCACAGCAGACAGGTGGCTGCCGATTCACATTTGTTTACTTTACTACAGCATTACATGGCTATTCAACATGGCGTCAGATGTAAACAAATTGGCCAAACTCCTTTTATTTTATCTATTTTATTTACTACGTTCTACATATTGTACCATGACGTCCTTGTGAATATTAGAAAGGTAAGCTGTGCAAAACCCATTTATGTTACTTTTGTGGGTCTACTATGTTTCCTTAAATAAAGTTGCTATTTTTTACAATTACAGTAGGTCACAAGGCATGNATGTTTCCTTAAATAAAGTTGCTATTTTTTACAATTACAGTAGGTCACAAGGCATGGGAAAAGGAGGGGGGGGTGGGGGCTTATGTTCTATCGTGCACTAGAGCTCCTTATGAACTGAAATACGTATCGAGTTTAATGCTGAACAGCAAACATGGGGAAACTAAATAAACACTCCAGATAACAGCTACCACATAATCACTGATATTCATCGTACCACAAAGTTTTAAATTTCCTAACAAACTGTTTATTAGCTGCTCACTGACACACATTTTCGACACTAATAACACTGGCACAGATCTTCCACGCACTCCCAAGTCTTTCTGATCAACATCCTTGCACCGATTAAAAGGAATTTCTCTAATGTTACACACAATGTTGTTAATTGGATTCATATTTCACACCGCAGTAAGCAGATATGTACGTGCTGCCATGCCAGGTCTAGAGACGTGGACCGTGGGCAGATGCTGCTTCTTTGGCTGGGTTCGGCAAACCTTGGGCAGCATTTGGGTATTGATGCGAAACAGTAAGTGCTTCCAGAGCGTGTCGGCGAAAAGGAAAACACGTGTAGTTTCCAAACACTGTCCCCCTTCAAAAACCATCTGTGTCACCACATTCGCGATTTCCTTACCTGCATTTTTGAGGTGAAATGGCGTCAAGGGTGCTGTATATTATAATGAAGTTCCTTGCCTCAGTAAAGGAACGGTCTAAGAAACAATTTATTTTGTATTTAAACTTGTAGAGGAATTGTATAAAATAATTGATTAGACAGATAAAATAAAACAAAGTAAATAAATACTAATTAAAAAATTTAGGTGAAGTGGTGCATCAATTGCGAGCCGCCACTGTGATGGGCTGATTTTTGTTTTCTGCGCGTGCCGAAAAAATTTACTTACCACCACTACCCATTTCCAAGAGAAAATACTGTTTAAATTCCATTCACGGTTTCTTCAGATGTTTTGAAACAAACCTTTGAAAAATCACCCTAGGTGTAACATGTCAAACTGTTTTTTTCAAAAACTTGTATACCGCAAATATCTAACACTGTGATTAACTTTAAAGTATTGTATTCTTGAATAAATGAAACTTTTACTTAATATCTTCTATAACTGGTAATATTTATTTTGTATTAAATACAAATTAAAACCAATGAGAGCAGCGATGTTAGCAATGGCTGGTAAGAAGTAGTTCACAGTTACAATATCATTTTAACCTAGTTTTTGGTATGCCATTTGTAAAATAAACATTGGTTATTGATATATTCGGATTTTTAGATAGCACTGAAGGAAACATATTTCATTGTCACACCTGTTTGTTTTGTTGCGTCCCTAAGATATTATTTTCAATACACAGCTGTACAAAGATATTGGACAAGTCAAATTACAGTATACAAAGTAAGTTTATACACTGGATGGACACACACACGTCAGATTTCACGTATAAACATAATATCTTTTCTTTATAATGTGACTAATCTTCTTCTAACATGCTGTAGGGTGTCATCGTTTTACTGAAACAGAAGAAATAGGATACAAGAAAAACAGGAACAAGAAATGTTTACAATGATATGTTATACAGTAATTTATTAATTTTTGTGGTTTAGATATTCATTTATGCCATAAAATGCACATTCAATAAAAAATTCGGTAATTATAAAATCATACATGTTTTCAATTTTAATGCATTTCATACTTATTACAGCAAAAATTATGATGTTTGAATTTGTAATTTACAGTTGAAACAAGATTTTATTGTTTCAATACTTATTATAATATATTCAGATGTGATAGCTTGACGTCTGCAAATCAGAAGACGGCAGAAGTGGCGGGTGACGCCGACTGGCCGGCATGACATGGCGTGTTTTTGAACGAAGGGTCAAGTTTGTAGTGTTTGTGTTTTTTCAACCTACCCAGGCAAGTTACGATGTGATATATCTTTTTTTACACTGCAGGAATACATATACTGTAAAGTGCGTCAAGACCGCTATGTACGAGATTGCAAATATCGGACGTGTGTAATTTATACGTTTTAACTGTGAACTGTTTTTAAGACGAAATTAATCGTTTGAAAGTCACGTCTGTTTATCACAACGTTGTAACCTTGCCCTAGGTGTTTGAAACACAATTATGTAATGTGCTTACGTTTCTGTGATTTGAATGTTTGCCACAACCCCAACAAAATACTAAGCCCAGGCTGGAGTCAAGTTATATTTGAATCTCTGATTCACTTCACAAATACACTTCAAAACCTAGTGACTACCGACCTTTGAAAAGAAATACCAGAATCAATGTAATAAAAGATTAGTATGAATACTCACCTTAATTTTATTTTTAAATTTTGCACACTTGCACTAAGATTTAATGTTACACTTCCACAAGTACACTTAAAAACCTATTGTATACTAACCTTTGAAAAAAAATTATTAGAATCAAAATAAAATCTGAGTATGCATACTTCCCTTAATTTTTTTAAAATTTGATTACTTGTGCTAAGATTTTTTGTTACACTTCAACAAGTACACTTAAAACCCAAGTGTATACAAACCTTTAAAAAAAATACAATCAATGTAATAAAATCTGAGTATAAACACTCCCCTTAAAGTTTTTTTTAAATTTGGGATACTTATGCAAATCCAAGGACCACCATATTCACTGCGAAGGCGTTTGGTTTTGGGACAGTAGTTCCCCGAACTTGTAGTGGTGCGGAAGTTCGATAACACTTCACAGAAATTTTTTTTCCCCCTGAAATTGTACAGCATACAGAAAGAGCACGAAGTTGTACTCTCGCTGGCACACACTCGCATTACTTGACAACGTGCCATATTTGTTCACAATGTTTCAGCATTTGAAAGAGATATTAGTAGCTTTCTGGGTCAAAACTGTCACACATTTTACCTGTAAGTTAATAATTGTAACTTTTTAGTCATAAAAAATAATTTACATAATACGTATTTATAAATACACAGTGATTCACCCTCCGCGGTTTCAGAAGTTTATTGTAAAAATACTATTACACGTACATCAAAAATATGCATATCAGTACATTCAGAATCTCTCAAAAGTTTTTTATGCACCTACAGGTGCTCAATATGTGCACACCTAGTGACGTGACAGACATCAATACTGTAATCAAGTTCCTGCCACACTCGTCCCAACATGTCATGGTCGATACCAGTGATTGCACGCGTAATTCTTTCTTGCAGTTGTGCTAAGTCATTTGGCAAAGGGGTCACAAACACGTGATCTTTGGTGTAACCCAATAGGGAAAAATCACATGGGGTTAAGTCGGATGAGCGTAGAGGCTACCAAAGACAAGGAGTAGTCGTCTGCTGATGCACGCCCAATCCAACGACCAGTAAGTTCAGCATTAAGGTAAGCACGAACTTCCCTATGGAAATGTGGAGGAGCTCCGTCTTGTTGTAAAATGAAGTATTCTCTGTCATCCTGTAATAGGCATGATGACAGTAACAAAGAAATACAAAAATAATGCTTTTAATTATTAGAATAGATAACAAAGATNCAGTGGTGGAGGAGAACAATAAATAAATAATTGAATCCTAACCTCTAAAGTGATCGACTTTTAAAAGTACATAGGTACTTATTGTTCAGACAAATGACAATTTCTCCAACCACATAAAGTACACACTATTATAATCGATAAAGGTATAAAGGAAAAACGTACATCAAAATTGTCTTCACAGAAATAAATTGAAGAATTAGGCGATACAATTGCAGGGTCCCGCCGTGCAAGATTTAACCACTTATTTCTCATTGTTTTGTTGTTTGGAACGTAAACGAAAACCTTGTTGGGAGTTTTTATCGATGTGTTAGTACATTTAGGCACTGCACACCACTTATACACTTTAGAATTCATTTTAAAACACAAAATAACTTAATTTGTCTGACTATTGTCGAGTATTTGTTACTGGTTGAGGTTTGTTTACACGAGGCGTGACGTCACAAGCCGGCGCCATGACGCTTTAAGCGTTTTAGCGCGACATTTAAAATAACTATTTTAATGGCTAATTATTGCTATTAAACCTTAATTTCCTGGAAAAATTATAGATTTTTAGTAAATAGTGGAAGCGTAAGAACATTATTTAATGTATTTTAAAAAATTGTCATCATGCCTATTGTGGCATTAGCCACAGTTGCAACATGTCTAGGTACACTTTGCCCCGTAGCAGTTCGCTCCGCAAAGAAAACTGGTCTGTAGACTTTTGCTGAAGAAGCTGCACAAAACACATTCACTTTAGGGGAATCGCGAATGTGTTGTACCACTTCACGAGGGTTTTCCGTGCCCCAAATGCGTAAATTGTGACTGTTCACTTTTCCTAACAAAGGTTTGTCGCTAAAATTCACTTTCTCCGCAAAACCATCTTCCCATAGCTGCCTTTGGAAATCCATACAGAATTGAAAACAAAGATTGTTATCCTGGGACTCATCGCTCCTCAACAACTGTACCCGGTACGGTTGACGTGTGAAGACGTTTGAGTAGGATACGCCACACAGTTGGTTGCGACATCTGCAATTGCAGACTCGCACAATGTGTCAACTTCTTAGAGCTCGCAGTGAATGTTTCTCGCACGTGGTTTACAGTTTCATCAGGTGGTCCTGGCCGGCTGGTTTGTTTTTCGTCGCACGCACATCCCGTCTCCTTGAACCTGTTGTACCATGCACACAATGTCTTGTTTGTAAGTACTGCTGTTTGGTGATATCATTCTAAATTTCCTTTGTACTATATCACAACTGACTCACAATTACCAAATTCTTAGATGCAGTAATCTTTTTATTTACTCGTGAACACCGTTGTTGCATTACCACCACAGCTGCCCTCTAGCAGCTAAATTTACATTTGTGTGATGACACCGATTACGAATAAACACTAAAATAGTTTTCCATGCCCTAACAGTTTTTCTGATAGTGCTATAATTATTTGTGATTGTGGTTCTTCGTGAACATTTATAAAGTACTTCCCGTAGCTATGGCTGTGATTTTAGCTTAGCATGTTTTGGCAACAACTGTATGCATCATGTCAGAGAGAGAGAGAGAGAGAGAGAGAGAGGTTGTCTCAATTTCACAGGGGGTGAGTGCAAGAGAGCGCAAAGCAGTTCACATTTTAGAAAATTCAATTCATCGATGGATCCACCAGTGGTTGATACACTGGTTGTAGCATTTTCCGAGCATCAGGTTGGTTTTTAGCGGTATTTTTGTCTGCTTCCACACACACATTAATACCATTACACTCAAATTATAAAGTTTTCATAGCCCATTTGCAAAAGTCGACTTCCAAATTATTTTTGTATGTTTTGGAATGCTTGAAAATTACGAGTTATGTGTGTGTTAACTTTTATTTTCCAGAGAAAGAGTTTGAAATTTCATCTGTTGATGTTTTGGTGCCTATCCACCAGATCCACCGAATTTTCAGGCTTGTTGAACTGGTGGATCAATCTGTTCAACCGGACTCAACCAAAACAGTAATTTTCGAACATCCGATGTGCATCGGTGAATGCACCGGTGAATTTTTGAATACGCTGATTGCTTTAGCCAGGTTGTGTGAAAGAGTGCTGTCTCAAAAGATTATTCGTTAAGTTGAGACATGACCTCACATAATAGGCAAATATATACTCGTTTGGTGAAGCTTCTTCTTAGAAATGTGTGAAAATATTAGCATTTTAACTCAGAAATGTACAGTAATCAACCAATATGTAGGTCTGGCTTTCACTATTTTTTTAGTGTAGGTTAGTTGTATTTTTACTCTTGTGCTTTGATGCTCCTAAAATGTGAACTGTTTTCTTCCACTGTAAGAACATTGTGTGTGAAACCTCTTGTTCCAGTGCGTGTGTTGTGGTTTCAGGGCCAGAAGACGTATGTGTACTGCCCATCTTGCAACAAGGCTTGGCCTGGTTGGCATGTCAACGAGATAAGCCACCCGGATCATGTCGGTGAAGCTGTGGATTTCCAAGGAATATTTGTGCAGGTATTTCCTTGGAGTTGTTCCAGTGACAGATGGGACAGAACTTGGAAGCATATTGCAGCTATAAAAGTAAAAAAAAAAAAACAACTGGGAACTAGGGCTGCCATCAGCATTTCCACTTCTTGTTATTTAGGAAATAATATGCGTTGATCTTAATTTTAAATTTGTATGTTTTAATAGGAAAGCTGTCTATTTTTTAATGTATTAGTATGAATATGAAAATTTCTGCCTAAATATTTGTGTGCATATTGTGCATGCCCTATCAGTAATCTTACCAACATTGTAAATGTGAAAAAAAGAGAGAGAGTGTGTGAGTGAGAGTGAGAGTGACCTCTCAGCTCCATAACAGCTGAACGGAATTTGATGAAATTTGGTATGCAGGTACCAGTCACAACTACTTGGGCCTGAAAACAATAATGCCAGTTCTTAAACAGAGACAAGTTTCCTAGGTGGTGAGAATCTGTTTTCCAGCACACCCCCTTAATTCTCAATTTTTAAAACGTTCAAACATCTTCATGAAACTATTTCTTTCTCGAGAGCCCCAAACTTGACATTAGATAAGGGTTTTGTAAGGGTATCTGCCTTTTGTTTTTCGCTTGGGCAGTAAAACACTTTTAACAAACCTTTTATATTCTTTTTGTGATTGGAAACTTCAGTTTTTGTGTCTAATAGATATATTTCTGCAAAATGAGTGAAGCCATCAATAAACGACAGAATGTATCTCTTCCCTTTCCAAGAGCTTGGAGTAATTGGGCCAACCAGATTAGAGTGAACAATTTCGAGTGCCCTTTAGCATTTGTTCGTTCACTGTTAGATGGAAGTCTTGTTTGTTTTTCTTGAATGCATGTTTCACAAGGGGGGTTTGAAGTGTCCCCACCAGCTAAGTCGACATCATCAACCATTCTAGTTAGTTTCTTCAGGTATTCATGACTGATATGACCCAACCTTCAGTGCCACATATTTTGTGTGTTCAATGGCAAGGGCTTCTGGCTTGGACTTCGAATCCAGTGTTACGGTACACAGTCAGTTTGTTGCCTTGTTGCCTCGAAGAACAACTTTATTTTCTTTTACAACAGTGCCTTCATTTTCTGTGAAACTCACTTCACTGCCATTGCGAGCAGTGGATACTCTATCCATCGAGCACAGATGGATCAAAAGTCCATGTCCACAAAATTTTCAGTGGTCTCAACAAAATTCTTATGTAAATAATGCTAAAAAAAAAATCAGTTTTTGCAGAATTTCAAAATTTAATTTTTACCCTATTGATCAAACAAAAATTTATGTAGCATCGCCAAAAATTACATGCTCTGATCATTTAACAACAAAGTATAACTATCAACTGTACTCACATGGCATACAAAGTCGGTATACAGTACATTATATACACATGCACAAGTAATACTAATAGATAACTCAAGTAAAATAAATTTTCAACGCACATTGTTTTCACTACGTTTCAATGCCCTGTGTTTGGTCCTATTTATGTAATTTACCACTTCCGAAATAACCTGTTGTTGATTTTGTCACAATGTCGCACTTAACTCGTACTTTGTAATAATAAATAACAACAACAAACTTCTCGGACTACACATCATGTATTTAGAGAGCACGAAATACAAAAAAAGAACTGAAAAGTTTGGAAATGCAGTACACATGTGTATGAAATATGTACTGTACAAGTTTTATTAGACATTCAGCAAGCAATTGCAATGTTTACTGTGGCAGCCATGTTGGTAACGACCAGCAACCACAAGAAACAGTGGTGCCCATATTTTCAAGGCATCAATTAGCGATGCAACGTTGCCAACACCACTTAAATATTTTTTCGTGAAAATTACGAATGCATATATGTATAATATAATCCAGTGCGTTGACAAATTGATTAAAAAATAATATGCATAGCAACAGAAAGTATGTATCATTGGCAAATATTGAAGATAGAACAAATAAACTGACAAATATAGGCATACTTACAAACTTTGCCTAGAATTTTTTTAATACACAAGAACCTTCCCCGATAAATGCAGTCACAGCAGTAAAAACAGCATCCAAATCCGTTTAGTGGTTCTCGAGATTAGCGCAGTCACGCAGACAGACAGACGCGCGCCAGGGACTTCCCTTTATACTATGTAGTGATTCTGTACAATCAGTGTTTACTTAATGTGGCTGGAATGGATTTGAGTGGAGCATGTTTTTCACACGGACAATTATAATTAGCCCTTTTGCGTGTCACGTCATAGATGAAAGTGTGTTTGACCCTGTGCCTTATTTATGGTCATACCAAAACAAACTCTTATTGGACATTGGACTCTTTTAAAATTAAAAGGCAAATCCGAGGGAATCATTGGTATTTTAGGTATTAAAACAGTTTATCCAGTACTGCAGTCAATTAGAATAGTACCTTCAATAAAATAACTTTTTAAACTTTTTATTTGTAATTGAGTCCCGCTGCCCCCGCCCGCGTATATGTAGGTCCGTGCGCGCTTGTCTCGATTTTAGAAATTACTTTTCACAAACCTTTTCATAACTTTTAAAGTAGTGGCAATAATTTTATACTGTAAAGGACATTTATTATCTACATTGAACAGTTTTAATTATGAATTAATTAATTTTGATAAAGATTAAGTTCTTTATAGTTAGAAAATACAGTGAATTTTACGTTTTTTTTTACTGCGTAATTTAAATTGTAAATACACTTAATACTGCCTATCTATTAAAGGTAGCTATATGCTACCACTAACTTTTTTGTAGATAATTTAATTTTACACAATTCTTTC
>NQII01002125.1:30571-49284 GCA_002778355.1 Clitarchus hookeri | reverse complement strand
GGGGTCATGAAGACAAGTCAGTTTCCAAATTTCACCAAAGTAGTGTCAATCTGAGAAGAAACACGCTTCAAGGAGGTTTTTGAAGGATCACGTTTGAAAAGCCAAATATCAAACCATTTGGAGAACCTCACTGAAGAGTTCAGGAAATACTTCCCAAACACTTGTGCCGAGAATATTTACAGATTGTCAACTGACCCATTCAATGTCAACATAGACTCCCTGCCAGAAGCACTGCAAGAAGAAGGCTTGGAAATAAAAAATGATTCCTCTGCCAAATATGACTTTGACAAAATGGACAAATCTTCATTTTGGATAAAATACTTCAAAGTGTATCCCAGTGTATACCAGGAAGCTCTTCGATTATATTTGCCTTTTTCAAGCACCTGCTTGTGCGAAAAAGCATTTCCAACACTTGTGGCAATAAAAACAAAGTATCGGAACAAACTTGCTGTTACTAGTGACTTGCGTTGTGCCCTTACTAAATATTAAAAATTGCCCTAGCCCTTATAGAAGCTGAGCATTGACGGTACTAGTGAATCAAGTCGAGGAAAAAAGTTTGCCGCTAGCGCGCTCTCATGAAATAGGCTGCCTAATCCTTTAGATCAGGGGTTCCCATACTTTTTTGTACCACGCCCCCTCCTGTAGAAATGAAAGCCTCCTACCCCCCCCCCTACCTCTACACAATAAATATGAAAAAAACAAACCAAGTATTACATTGAAAACAAAACATTTATTTTTACTGTCACAAGATACAACATTATAAGTTTGCCTTCTGGCCACCAGGGTCACCAGTAACAATGCTCACCCTACTATATTGCAATGTGCCGTAGCTTGCCACCCAAGGAAGCTGGTCTAGCCAGTGTATTGTTGTGATTGCACATCCACATTTGGCATAAATCCTTACGTGGATATCTCCAGCATGCCTACGGCCTTATTTGCTACAACTTTGAGTGTCTTACATCTGAACTGGTCCAGGTCGCTTAGAGTTCCTTCTGGGTTTCAGGTTAAATGCTTTGGCAAGTTAATCGTATGGTAGGGTGTGGGTCTGTGCTAGGTTCGCAATCAAAGGGCCTCTGTCCCAAGCCAGATGCAAGAGTATGATTGGAGCTCACTATTTTATGTAGCATAGGTGTCAAAATTCTTACAAGTCCACGATAGCTATATCTGGTGCAAAATAATGTGTAATCAGTGGTGTTCAGATAATATTATTTGAATACCAGAAAAACAACCTTATGTAAAGAAATGTTACAGTAAACCCACTTTGTAGTAAATCCTTTTACAGAAAACAGTTTTATAGTGGGCTTTACTCTATCTAAATACAATTATTCAATTATATAATTTTTCCTTCAGATTGTGATCTTGTCTTGTTTTATTTACAGGAGAATTTTATCAGTCCTGCAGAAGAAACCATACTTATGGAAGGAATTGATGAGATTCCATGGGATAAGTCTCAGAGTGGCAGGAGAAAGCAGGTACAATATTGTTGAAAAATTGTGGCTTATAATTGTTCCCCAAGCTAGATTAACAAGCAAAATATATTTTGAAACTTGTAGCTATGATTATACAGTAAATTCTCTATCCATCGTTTCTGAGGGGACTGACAAAAAATTTCAATACACATGGACTTTCAATGAATGTGGTCTTGAAATGCAGATAAATCAACAATGGGACCACATAATATGTTCCATGGATGCAGGATTTCAATCCATCAGAGTTCAATACATAGAGGTTCCACTATATTACTAAACCAGTTATTACAGTTCTTTCCTCATTGTTTCGAAACTTTTTTGTTTATCAATTTTTGTTGATTGGTTGTACAGTTAGTACTGTTTTTTGATATGGCAAAGTTATGTTTTTTTTTTGGAGCTTGGTGCAAGTGTGTGTAAAATACAAGTAATCACTGTTTTTTTTTCAGTGCCAATGTTGTGCATGCATTTGTTTGAAAAAGAAGTGTTTTGTGCAAAAACTGTTAAAAGTTCTTTTATTTTTCAGAACTATGGTCCAAAATGCAATTTCAAGAAGAAAAACCTGAAAACTACTGGTTTCAATGGATTTCCCGTATTCTCAAAATTCATCCAGGACAAATTTAACGATGTTGACATCTTGAAAAATTATCAGACTATTGAACAGTGCTCGCTTGAGTATGATGCTGACAGAGGGGCCTCTATAGATCCTCACATAGATGACTGCTGGGTTTGGGGTGAGCGCATTGTTACTGTTAACTTGCTAGAAGATTCTGTGCTCACGTTAACTCCATATCGTGGAGAAATCTCGCGCTACAATCTTTCGGATGTAGTATCTTATCCTCCAGTGCTTGACAGAAATGGTCACGTTATACGGGAGTGTACAAATGCTGAAGATGGTCATTTGAACATCAATAATCTTCAAGATCAAGAGGAAATAGTAGTGAGAGTTCCTATGCCGAGATATTCGTTGTTAGTGATGTTTGGATGTGCTAGGTATTTGTGGGAACATTGTGTGCTACGCGAGGACATCAGCAAGCGAAGAGTGTGTCTAGCGTACAGAGAATTTACTCCGGTTTATCTTAAAGGTGGTCAGTTTGAAAAGGTAGGTCAAGAAATTATTGATAGGGCTCAGCAGTTTTGGAACCACAAAACTGTTACTTAAATTTTGTTTTATAGTTTACTGATCAAAGTAATGTCACATAATTTCTATGAAATAAACATTAAAAAATATTTAATTTTTGAAAAACCAGTATATGATATTCATTTTTGTCTTATTTTTTATTTACTCCCTTTGAAATACTTTTAACATACTTCATACATATTCGCAGAAAAAGGAAAAATTTGGTTTTAAGAGAGGTAAAAAGCTGTACTTTATTTTTAAACCTGAAAAGTGCTGTTTTCTTTTTAGTATTGTCACTTAAATATGTTTCAACATTTATATATTTTAGGGAGGGGATTTTAAACATCCATAAAAGTATTTAGGAATACTTTAAAACACAATTTTTGTAGGCAACATCTCGTTCAGGTATCCGCGAACAGATAGGTGCCAATGGGGTGGCGCGCCATCCTGCAGGAAAATGAACTCCCCTGCCGCCTCTTCTAACTGAGGAAACAACCACTCTGTAAGCATGTACAAATAAGGGATTCCAGTAACAGTTGACTTTTGAAAAAAAGAAAGGGCTGGATACAGTGCAAAACACGTTCACCTTGGGGGAAGCGCGCTCGTGTTCGGTGGTTTCATGTGGAGGTTCCTGGCCCCATATCCGCACATTGTGCCAGTTCACCTTACCATTTGTATGGAACGTCGCTAAAAACCAGCTTAGACACAAAGGTATCGTCTACCTCGTTCTGGGCACATAAGGAAACATCAGACCGTCCCCTTCACATTGACGTGTCGAATGCAAACTCGCTTCCCCCTCACCACCTCAAACCGAGAGTTACGAATGCCATCCAAACCGTAACACCGGACATGCTGACAAGAGCGTGGAACGAGTTTGATTATCGCGTAGATGTCGTCCGGGCCACTCATGGTGTTCACATTGAACATTTATGAATGTATGGTAAACAAACTTCACGGCTCCACGGTTCATTTGGTTGGCCAATCAAGGTTGTAGGTTGTTTGGTTTTGATATTATTGACCTTCAAAGTTGGGGTATTCTTTTATACTTATCTTGTACATAATTATTTCTGCTTGACATCGAAGATGATGGCGAGTGTGTCGTCGGTTCGAGTTCCGATCGGAAGGTGCTGCATCGACTATCATGGGCATGCGAGCGAGCGGTATAGATGGTGAGTTTCCAGCATCTCTTCGTTTAGCTCGAGAATTCGTTGGGCAATAACTTGTAAAACAGCATCGGCCATGTGCCATATGACAAATGGCTGATATCTGACACAATATTCAATGAATGCGATGAATTATCTACATATGGTAATGCATATATTCATGCCTCATAGGTTAGTTATTTTACTAGCAAATCAGTAACATATTGTCAGGAGTCAGTCTGCAGCAGTCTGTCGGTAGGAGTCAGTCGGCAGGAGTAAAGTGTATGAATTCATGAATACATAAAAACAATGAAAGCCACTTACGATGTGAAATAGAGTATTTCATGTACGACTACATGCATACCTTCAACTGCTGCCCAAAAATTACCTGGAAAACAATGCTGTTACTGTGCCAAGTCTTTCAGTAAATGTCTCAATGTGTGGCAACATGAGAAGAGTGACTGAAGAATCCATGTCATGCTTTTCTTAGCTGTTATAAATGTTCCAGACAGTTCAGTCGATGTGATAACTTAATAAACACATCAAGGCTGATAAACGTAGTCTTTTTTCGCCCACTGAGAAACAGTAACTTCGTTACCTCCTGTTAATACACTACATAAAATGTTAGCAGGCGACGAGGGGAACTCGCATGATGAAGCAATACGACAATGACCACATTCAGTTTATGCAAGGTGATACAATGAAGGAAGATCTGCAAGGGTTCCTCTACTAAGAGCCAGTAAGTGATTTCGCCAATACCGCTTGCTACATCGATGGGTATACTGTTTCCGCAGACGTTATGATGAGACTGTTAATGCTAATGATGGAATGAAAGACCTACGAGGCATGAGAGTCGGTATGTGTGGAATGTATGCTTGCAAAGTGAGAATACGAAATTTAGTGATGTGTACAATCTATGCTAGAGGAAGTGATGGTGATGCTTAACTTCTAGGTGAGCCTGTGCATACCGCCCAACATTCGCCACATTTCCAACATGCGACAATCACGACTACCCTGCCAGGGTTCGAACACAGGTCACAGTGGTGGAAGGCCGGTGTGCTAATTGCACGGCCACCGGGGCCCCAACACGCTTCACATATTGATGTGGTAAATAACTGCCAGGTGTAGTATATATGGGATGCTCTTGCACTAGGGGGATCACATGCTACTGTGGTCCGGCGAAGTGCGTCGTGTGCAGCAAACACATTCCATTCGTCGAGGAGTCGCTAATCTGCCTGATGTTCGGGCGGAACAATGTTGTCAAACTCTGTCAGGAAGATGGCGGTGCTGCATCAACTGGTCGTTGGTCAAGTTTGTACAAAGTACGTCGTTCCTTAAGGTCGAAATGGATACGACGAGCCACAGACTCCACAATGGTGTTTTGTTCTGTGAGTCATGGTACACCAAGGATGGCATCCTTCCTAATGTCCGGTGTGACTATTGCAGTTGTGATTGTCTCAAGGTCGCAAATCCGAACTGTCACTTTTGCTTGGCCCAGTGTGGTGCTGGTGAGATGGTTAGTTGCCAAACGAATTACGTGAGCAGATGAAGTAATGTCTGCTGGTTTCACAAAACCAGGTTGCACAAAGTTATGTGAAGCGGCAGCGTCTATTAATGCGTGGCAATGACCATTAATGAACACTAAAATACAGATGAACTGTGAATGACTGCTACTGACCTGGTTAATTAGGACTTGCTGCGGTGTCGAATTAGTAGCATTGTTCGAGACTAGTGTTTTGGTGGCGTCCGGTTCCTTCACCCCAGCTTCCTGTTTCCGGAACTGCTGCTTGTATTATTGTTAGTTTGCTGAGGAAGCTATTGTTGTGCCGATGGTATTCCTGACCATCACTATAATGGTACAGAGTTGGTCGTGGCTGCCTTCTATCCCACTTCACGTTTTTACCTTGCGCATTGTCTGTTGCACTATTGTTTTTGTTGTCACTTGCATCTGTAATTTTGGCTGAATTATTTCCTGTACTGGAATTTTTGTCCCGCATTGTCTGTTGCACTATTGCTTTTGTTGCCACTTGCACCTGTAATTTTGGCTGAATTATTTCCTGTACTGGAATTTTTGTCCCGTTTTTGACTGAGGTTTTGCACCGTGTTGTGTCCCTTCACACTCTCCTGATGTTGCTCATGGTGCCATAGTGCGACACTCTGGTCCTGTTCGCAGCACAGTTGGCATGGATTTCGCTCCAGGATTATCGCAGCATGCTTGAGTTCATCTAGGCTGCTGTTGAGCAGTGATACCAACATGGTACGGTACTCTGAGCACACTGTTTCTGCCACCACTTCAACTTCACGCTCGGCAGGTGTGGGTGGAAACATCTAATAAGATTTGTATTCCTGGAAATGAATGTGGTCAATTTCTCTGTCGACTGCTGCACCTCCAACATTAGCTTGCTTTGTGCTTGTAGTGTTGCGAATGCTACTCCAAAGCAGCCCTGGAAAGCATGGAGAAACTCCTCTCACTGCTGGCTGTAGTGATTAATGGATTGCCACCAGGAATGTGATTCTCTGGAGAGTTGCACTCCAAATCAGCTAGGCCACTCCTCTATGCACACCCCATAGTGTTGCAAGCATGATGTGCAGTCACTCAGGAACGCTGATGGGTCCTCTGTAGGTGAGCCTGCAAAGGTGGGTAGCGACTAGAATCTTGGGGACGTAGCATTGTGTGGTCCTGGTGCAAGAGTTGGGGTGACTGCAGTGATTAGGTGTTGCCATCCGTTTCTTTGTGGCCATGTGCTCGTAGTTGGCAGAACAATGTCGGTAGGAAATAGCGTTACCTGGTTTGGTTGCAGAAATTGGGGCGTGTGGGTTGGTAACACTGGAATTAGCTGTTGTGAGAGGCAGGCATGGGAAAGTAGGTGGCGAGTGGTGGTATGTAAGGAGTGGATGGGGTGAGAGAGAGGTGCTAAAGACAAGGCTGGCTGGTGGTGTGTGGAATGAGCGAGTGACGTGGTTTTGTTTACATCTGCCACGTGTGCGCTGGTAGCGTGAGAGTTGCGGTGTTTTGTGTGCAGCTGCTGTGAATTACTGACACATGAATTGGCCATCTTGTACTGTCAGTCTGCAAATATCGCCTGTGTACATGCACTGCACACACTCTACTTTTCATCACACCTGCGTTCTCACCCACTTTGCACACTAGTCGGTGACAATGTGTGGAATGACGGTCTTGTCCAGTTAACAAGTCCTAGAATGCTGTTGAAGTGTTCAGGTGGTTGGCAGGGTGAAAGCATTGTTGACACTGAAAGTCTGTTCCGCTGACAGTAGCGAGGTTGATCACGGATAGGCACACTGCATGGCAATTTTGTGGACACAAGCTGCATGTCAAGATAGGAACCAGTTTCCCTGTACACACTAAACTTGCACTCATTATCTGGTCTAAAAGTTACAGTAATTTCGTTTAGCGTTGGGCGAAAGTTCCGGTTGACAATTTGTATATATTTTGTTTTGTAAAACCTTGGAGCTGTCTTTGTTTCGCAGTTCGCGATGCAGTTACTTATTGGGCGGGTTTTACGAGCACATTTGCAGTAGTGTGTGCCCAGTTAATAATTAGCCAATACGTTGTGTGAAAAGGGGCAGAAACACTGCCAACACAGAGGCGTCGGAAAGCCTTCATGTGTCAGGCCAGCCATTGTTTATGGTTGTAGCACGGCTGCCGAACCCGGAAGTGCATGTCAGGGCCATGACCGACCCCTCGTTGCTGTCCTCCCAGCGCCTGCATGGAGGGTGTACCGGCCGGCGGTGTAGGGCTGTGCACACTGATACTCCCAGCTGGTGTTGCGGTGCTGAAGCGAGGAGGGTGTGAGTACGGACGCACCCACTCGCTCTTCCTGTGATGGTCATTGGGATGTAGGGGGAAGGGTGGTGATTCCTCGCTGTCCCAGTATGGCTGACTTGCACGTGCCCTGCACTGTTGATGCAATGGTGGTTGCGGATCTGGTTATTGGCGCAATTTTTCTCCCACCTGCTATGGCATCTCTGGGTGTCGTTCTGTAATCGGTCTAGGGTCACAAGATCGTCATCCCACATTGTTCATGTATCTCCCAAAGCAAAAACATGATATTTGTGAGGGAGGGGTGGGGCGGAGTGGATAGGATAATTGTTCAGCAGAAATTAGTGGTAAAATTTTGCTGTGAATTTTGAGTGTTTCTGGGTCGGTTTCCCTTGAGAAGGAATGACGGAGGTGTGTGCTCCATGAAACGGTGACATTTAACACCAGTGCTGGAGCTGTGATGGGAGTAATTGTTGGAAAGGGTTACCAGACTAGGTGCCAGAAACCGTCGGCAGGCAGTGTCAAAGGTGAAGTTGTTGGTACTCTCAGGGTCAGGTGGCTGACCGCCCAGACGTGCATCGTTCCCTCGGTGGTTGTATTGTTAAAATTACCCCAATGGTGCTGATGAAGGCAGGCCTCCTTGTGCATATGGATGATGTGGGTATATTAAAGCTGACCCACACACCTTAAACTGCAATGGGCACTGAATGAAGTAAACTGGCCATGCTTAGGTGAATGCTGAGATGTGTTTGGTAACAGTTTGTAGGGGAACCATCTCTGGAAATGCATTGTAGGTAGTGCTCGAAATGAAACGCACGTTGTTGGCAAACTAGCGTATATTTATCCTCGCACGATTGACATTCAACTCGCCACAAGGGGAAACTAAAGCGGACTCTGGTTGCGCACCCGCAAGATAGGCTAAACGTTAAAGCACACAAGTGCGTAGTAAAGAAATTACATGTATGTTAAGCTTCCCTGAGCAATGCTAATCCCAGGGAAGAAGGGGTGGAATCCCCGGGTGCGAGAAGAAAGATAGGTACCGGTAATATAAAATGAGACTATTGCATTTAAGGGATTGGCGCGAAAATGTGATCGCACCCGGGGCACTACACAATGGGTGCCGACCCATTGAACTGCTGGAAGATGACTAGCTTATGGCGGGTGCGTGCAGCCGTGTCTTGGTGGCAAGCTGCGTGCCAAAACTACTTGCACTTGCTACATGATCATCAAATTACCTGCATAAAATGACAACCCTTGCAACAAAATATCTTGAAATTTTTAACGTATCCCTGCATCTCTTTTGAAAATAAGCATAATTTGACTTTTCATCTGCCCCGCCACTTCTGTGATAAAAATCCATCTGCGTCAACCCTTATCCTTCTTGTGGGTTATGGCAGCTTGCCTTAAGAGCGAGGCGGGGGAACTATCGACACTGCCTTGCCCGCACTTGCACTGCACTACACTGAACTGGCAGGAGGGCATAATGCACCTGTGCATGCCATGCATACTGACTTAGTGATGTGGGGTGCGCTGCGTGGCAGACGGTCTAGAGGGCAGGATGCCATCCTGCATCACCACAGATTGTTTAGATGTTTAAGCAAGCTGAATCTTTACTGAATTATAATTTGGTTCTGAATAAAAAATTACCTGATCAACACAATCCCAGCAACATGTACAAGAATATTGCTCAAATAATACAATTTTATGGTTTCGTAAACAAAGAAAATTAACAAGTGATCGAGTCACAAAAAAAAAGGGTCTGATAAAACAAGGCATACACTCGCCTAAATCCACAAACTAATTTTTGAAAAAACTAATTATTGTTTTAATTCATGTTGGATACGAACACATAAATACTTATATATACTAAACAGAAGTTTACACTTGTTATGAAAGAGCCAAGTATTTGAAAATTTAGTGCCTGTAATATTAATATGATATTTTAACATGTTATCGCGGGCTCAGGAGTTGGAATTTTCGGTGTCAGATTTAAATAAAGGTTGGTTCAATTTGGATTCGTTTTTGACGTGACAACGTCTTAAATTAGGTTGCGGCTGGGAGTCACTTATGAAAAAGTGTAACGCTCGGTAACGTTACGATGAGTCACCGAGGAGGGGTAATCAAGGGAGGGAAATGAGGGGAGGAAACAGGAGGGGAGCCGAGCCGGCCAAGGAGAAAGCCACCTTGCATGGAAGCAATTCCAAAGACGAACGACGCGGTGGAGCCGGTCTGCCGCGCGCGCAGCACTACGTTGTCACGTAAAATCTTCGCCCGTAAAACCGACTTTACAGGCAACCATTTTTTTTAAGGGTGCCAGCCCTGTTGAGCAGTGAGACTCTTCTCTAGCAGCGGGAGGTCTGACCGTGCGGCTACTCCTGGGCTCACCCACTGCCTAATGTGATATATTATTGAAGTAGTAATCCTGTATGCCTACCAAATGAGGATGTATTCCCCCGGCCCCACAACCCATTTACCATATGCTGCTAATTTCCGAATTTAATTTGATGTGGTTGAGGTGACCCAGGGCTGGTGGAGTGTAGAATTAATGATGTGGTTCGTTCGGTTGCCGGCCCTGGATGCCTCTGTCATTTGAAGATAAAATTGTCACGCACCTAATATTACACTACTTACACACTTTGACCTTGTGGCGATACTGTAAGCTGTCTCATGCCTCAAATAAATTAGAAAAATTGTGGACATTGAATTAACACTCCCTAAATTTTGAAAAGGTGTGTACTCTCGTACGTTATTACATGTTCAGAAAGTGGACATGTGAATACTAAAAGAAACGGCCCCATCTCTTACGGCCTGCTGGTGACCTTTTTGTGAAAATTACCTAAGTCAGCATAATATTATAAAGATACGCGGTAGCGTTAAACACACTGGTGAGACTGTAAATGGTACCCCCATCATTCCAGAAAAGAAATCAAAAGTTCTGGTTAATTGTGTTATTATGGTAATGAAATGAGATCAGCCTAAATGATGGTACCATAGGGGCTCGCGCAGCGGACGACCATGCTGTCGATTTGGCTTGTGTGCTGAGGTGAACTGGGTGAATAACGTCGGCTTCCGCACAAGTTACATGAACAGACGTCAAACACCGAATGTTAAAACATGGCATAAGTACTATGTGACATTGTACCATTGGTTAAAAATTATATAAATTAAAGTAAACACATTGGTGACACCCCTGTTGATTAATAAATGTCTGTTAAATTTGATGTGAAGTTGCCAGGGGGTTTTACCGCACTAAATGAAATGTCCCTTTATGAAAACATATTTACCCTCTTATAAATACACATTGGATACACTTTTATGCTTTATTGTGAAAAGTCTATTCCATTTCCCATGATCTATTTGTATTTCACTTATTACAGTGATGACAGGTGGCTGTCTCCTGAAGGGTTGGACGAGTCCACCTGGGCAAAGGGGTGTGGGTTGCCATGCTCGATTGCTCTTAATACAATAAAACACACCCTTGACTGTAGCTGTGAATGAGACGAGGTTTGATGTGTGTGGAAAAATGCTGCGCACTACTGGTTACACTTTGGGGCACTTTAGCATCGACCTACAGGCTAGTTTGACGTCACTTGGTGGTGTGTTACATTGTATGTCGCGGCTCGAGCTGTAACGACCAATGGCCGATGCACCCAACTGCTTTTGCTTTGGGGTAAACATGGTTTTGGATCGCCTACTAATTTATTACGAGAGTTACCTCTTGTTATAAATAAAGTAGGATAGTCTCTTGAATTACATAGTACCTGTTGGCAAGAAGGTGCAAGTTACATTACTTTCAACCTGCACTATGCATTCTTGGCCTGATGATGTTGGTGCGGTCCGGTGCAGTGGATATGACTGCTGCAGTCAGAGTTGGCACAAGGAAGGAACTCGTGGGTGCGTGGTTCACATCAAATTGTTACGACCATCTTGCGCACCAAAGAAACATATGTGCCCAATAATCACGTGACTTATGGGGCGCAGTATTTGAATGCCTTACTTATGTCGTTATCATCTGTCCTCCAATTGGCTGTCTGACTATGTCCATATCTGCGGTAATAATTGACGGCGAGACGAGAGGATAGTATATTTTCTTTGGTGCATTTATTTAATAAACCTTCAATACTTAATGCCCTCTAGAGAAGAAAAGAAAATTAACAAATTTAGAATACTGAACATCGTCTAGAATAAAGTGATTTAAATTTACACCTGATCTCTATTTCAATAAACTATTAAAATAACCAAATATATACTGAATTTTGTTTAACTCTTATAATAAAGTTTAATTTGGAAATTATATTAAATGACTTGGCAACATTAGCAAATACTCTGTCATCATAGAAAATTACATTATCTGTGACTCGCGGTAAATATAACGCCCCCTAAAATCCGAAACGTTACCGCTAAATGTTATCACACTTCCACTTTATGCACTGCAAACAGAACACAAATATCTAGTGTGGGAGTTTTCATTATACACACTATTCCTTAGTTTATGGATAGGAAAAACGGCTGTCAAGTGATCTTCGTTTAATTTTACTATTAACGGTAGCCGGTGCAGTGTAGTACAGCTGCATCAGATTTTGATTCTGGTGTAAGCACACCAGAACATGTAAATAAACGACGTAGTTGTTTACATTCCTTTAGAGATTTAGCATCGTTTTTGAAAACCATTACTGGTGTTTGTATGAGTTTTTTTAATGAAACATTTGCCGGCGCGGGTGAATATTTACTCCATTTTTAGTTAACAAATGTTAAATGGACATTGACCGATATATATGTATATATAAGTTAATGCTATTTGGCATGTACACATGCTCCTACAGAAATACCTGGCATGGAAGTTCGTAGTTCAATTCTAGAGATGTATTTGTCAACAAACAAGCAAGCTATTTACCTTAACAGTATTTCCAGTTGCTAACAATTCACCATGTGTATCTTACAAGAACATGCGGTAACTGTGTATTGTTGATGTTATATTTCGTACTATTTTGTGGAAATACCTGGTTAACTTTTTACACTTAGTGTTAATTGAAATGGACATATATGCGTTACCCTTACCAGTTCTCTTCTGCGGTTTTTGTGAAAAATTGAAACAACCTTCATCTTACACAGGATATACTATCCAGCAGATACATTCAAATTTTGCGCGCGTTTTATTATACTACACCAGTTACACCTCCTCCGCAGCAGGTGTAAATTTTGCTACTACAAATTACACCAGTGTAGCTACACTGGTGGACTGAAATGCTCACTGTCAACTACTTTGTCTAAGGTTATTTCTACTCAGGTTGGAAAGATCAATGTTAAAAGTTTGGATACCAAACATATTCGCCATAATTAAGCACTAGTGTCACGTGTATGTAACTAGGAAACATTTTTCTCATTTATTTGTCAGGTAGCTTAAAATTTTATTTAATATTTACTCTTTGGAACATTTCTTATGTAGTGGCTGAAAATTTACCCAATGCTTACTCTCTCATTAAAAATACTCGTTTTGTGTCTAACCTGAGTATAATTAGGTTAGCTGACGTAATATATGATAGAATGAGACGGTTTTGGTGCAGTTTTTGGCGGTGTTCGGCGACTGTTTGGATTTTTGATTGTGGGCTAGTTTAATGGACTTTCGATTGATGTCTTTTTCGAGTTTTGAGGATTTGCTGCCGTGAAAATTTTTTTAAGTAGTTTTTAATGTTTATTGGTTTTTAGAAATTTTTAATTTATGCTGGCTGTACAGGAACATCCTAGGCCACGTGGATTTGCATCATTTAGGAGAAGATGAAGGTTGTTTGTTGTTCAGTTCAGTGTCATTTTGAGGTTAACGTTCTCATCTATATGTTTATTATTTTTTACATTAACGTATATTGATAAATAAAATGGCTACTACCCTGTGTCCTCCAATAGGAATTCCACCAAAAATAGCACCCAAACCAGGTAGGCATACTGTTAAATATGTTTTTTTTTGGAAATTCTGTTGCCAATGTTGCATGACACCAGAGGGGCGTATCCGAGTTCGTGAGGGATGGTGGTGTTAATAAAAATAAAAGAACTGTGTTTAAATTTTTTTGGACAGCTATTATTTTCAACATTAAAATATCTGTCTCCACTATTACTCTTTGCTATTCTCATTGAACGCTATATTTGTCTGTCTCGATTCTTACATTTTTTTTTTACACATATTCAATATGTGTATTGTCATCATTCCAAATGCCTTACACTCATGCTGACAGTTCAATAGCCCCGCCCATTGTTCTCTTCACCTTACCGATGCTCTCAGTCTTCAGACTTCGCCCCGCAGGCCACTCTTGCCGCCACTCGACGCTCTGCTGGCTCATTTTCGCTGCCTTCGCACACCTGTCACTTAAGGTAGCACAACGCTCCTCAAAACTGTCGTGTCGGAGGTCCCTTGTAGCTTAAATTATCTCGGTGGCTCGTTCTGGAAGATTTTCCCTCACCTCGAGTCTCGCTGAGAGAGGCAAGGATAGTGAACCACAACATTCTTTCAGATAAGTGCAGAAATGTTATCCGCTGGGGGTCAGGAGTGCAGGAGTTGCGATGGGCTTATCTTGGCGCCATGCAGCTGTGCATGTGGTAGACAGCCTTTGAAAATCACGCAGTCTCAGGTTACTTGCATGACCTTCACACACTCCTTTGCTCTTGTGAGCAGGACGGGGCAAGGGAAGTGATGAAAAGCAGCAACATGTAACTAATATTGTTAACTGAATTCAGATGATTTTGTACATCAGATTATTTTTAAACTTGGAGAATGAAGCCCTCATTTTATATTTCTGCAGAAACTCAAATTCTGTGCTGTTATGACAACCTTGCTGGCATTCAAGACATTCGACACATGTAAAGTCTGTGCTACGTACGATCACTGTAGCATTCCAGTAAGAAAATAACAGTTGCGTTACTGTCCAAGCCTGAGGCGGCCTTGTCTACAACTGTGACCAATCAGAAATGAGCAGGCCCAACTTGTGCACAGATATCTGCGATTTGATGCTTGCTAACCTGATATAATAAATGTGTTATTATTTAAATGTAAAATTAACATATATTTTAATGTAACTGTCTACATTTCCAATTTTTTCTTTTCAAATGTACGCTTAAGATTGCCATGCGATAGCTTTAATTGGGTCATATTTATAATTAGCATTAGATTAGTACAAAACTAGGAAGAGCTCATAACACAAAATTAACGCCAAACAAGTTTATCACCTTGATACTTGTTTTCACTACATACATGCGGCATGTGCACAAATGCTCGTTAAAAAGAAATGGAAATTGAAAATGTAGGTACCTTGCAGTCTATCAGCAGCCATTGTCTTGCCACAAGTGTTAATTATGCACTGACTTGCGTTGTTGAAAATGCCTAATTGTGACTGGCCAGGATAGAACAGACCGTAAGAAAATAGAACATTTTCTATCCTTCTTACAAGCTTATTACAAGTGGGCGGCCGTGCCACGTCATACGTTGTGTTGTAGCACCTGTGTTAAGGAAGTGAGTGTTCTGTTCGCTATGGCTGCACCTCGCTACTTGCTGTCTGGTTGCTGTTGCTGCTGCTGTTGAGGATAGTTGGCTCTCAGGTGCCCCGGCTATCCGCACGACCGACACTCAGGCCGTTTGAATGGGGGATAGCGAAGCTCTGTAATGCGAACCCTGGAAGCGATGTCCCTCACGGCCATCTGCAATTCCTTCAGCATCCTCTCATTTTCACTGATTCCTGTCTTGCTGATTCCACCTCCAGTGCCCAGGCCGGGGCATCCTGCATGTCGGGAGGCGCAGCCAGACGTACAGCTCGCTCGCGTCTGTGTCTGTGATAGCATACAAGAAACAGACTACGATAGCATTGCGTGCCTCCTCGGATCACCCCTCTACAGACAATCAGGACACAGCCACATAACATCCTGCCATAATTCCTGCAATGGTTCTCTTGGTCGCTGGCTGTGGCTTCACAGTTGGGCACGGTAGGCGTGTCGCAGGTACCGGTCACAGAAACGCAGCTCCAAGGTCGACACCAGTGTGGAATAGTCGAGTCAATGTCATTTTGGCAGTGATTGCAGTATGCTCGTTGCAGGGTCCCTCAGTACAGATGCGAGGTAGTACGCCCACTGCTCTTTAGTCATACCATTGAAGGAGGCAATGGTCTCGAACTGGTGCCGGTATTCACACTAAAGTGTCTGTCCATCGTAGGGGTGGTATTGATTGTAATGCCTTTACCCACTCCTGGCTGAGGCGCCCATACAATGAAAAACAGCAGGGCCCTCCTGTATTGGCAGTAACCTCTACCTTCTCCTCGCTGCCCGCATCCATCTGCTCGGTGGTGGTCAGTCTCAACCCCTCCTCAGCTGCTTCATGTTTTATTCCAGTGTCCCATTTATATTTAATGCAGTTTACTTGTGCAGATGTGCCACTAGGGGGCATACCTATCCCTCCATCTTTCATAACTGCAATACACTGAATTAGGTCTTCGCAGCAGTGTGAGCTATAGAGCCAAGTTCAGTGAACATGCAGCATACACTGACTGTGCATTTGATAAGCCTTTTCCCAGCTAAATGAGTTTGAGAGAGGCTTCTTCGTTGGCTTCCAAAAGGCAAGTTGGATGTTTTGGCACATTGCACGTCATTTGAACCGTACTGCCTACGCTGTGAATCACTGTTGGATGCAGTGGGAACTGGGGGCAACACACATCCATCGAGAAGGCAAGGGTCGACCCTGGAAGACCACCAGCAGTTACGATTGTTTCATCGTGCGACAGGCTGTAAGCATTCCACGGATGTTGTTGCGCACCACCCAGGGACACCCGTGTCCACCAGTACCATATCCCGGTGGCTATCAGAGTGGGATCTGTCATTGCAGCATCCCTTACGATGTCTATCATTACGACCTGAACATCACTGATCACGTGTGACCCTCTGCTGGAGACGGGCAGTATGACAACTTGTGGGTTGATGAGTTGTGTTCAGCAACGGATCGCTGTTCTGTCTGGATACAGACGACCACAGAGACGTTCTGGCCAGCGTTGTGACTTATGCTTCATTGTAGAGTGATACACCTCCTCAACGAGAGGTGTCATAGTGTGGGGTGCCATTTCCTATTGTTCCAGCACTCCACGGGAGGTGATTAAAGTAATCCTGATGGCGCAGAAATACGTCCAGGAAATTCTGCGACCATGTGCGCTTCTCTTCCTGGTGCAGCTTGAAAACCCGATTTTCCAGCAGGATAATGCCCTGCCTCACACAGCACGGGCATCTCTGGCCTGCCCTCGCAATGTCAACGTGCTTCCTCGGTCAGCGAGTTCCTCAGACATCTCACCCATGGAAAACGTTTGGGACCAGAGAACTGCAACTTTTATACTTAATGTCTCAACAGTAATGGCTATCACTTACTATTTACAACTAATATTTACACAATTGTCCATCATCTCATAGAAATAAACACTATCAAATAGCTAAATCAGTCTATAAACAGTTTATCAATGTCTGTTAAATTACTATTAAAAATTTGATACGACAGTTCCAGTATTTACAATCAAGTCCATATCACTTGTCCATTCAGTCGCACCTTGTTTCAACCCAGGTATTGCCTGTCTTTCCTGTCCAGGAAGTTCTGGAGCACCCAGAGCACTCCCGTACACATCCACACTCTACTCGTCTGGTAACTCACGCTCTGCGACACTCTTGCAATCACGTCTGTCACTGCGCTACAGTCTCCGAGACCCTTGTCTGCTGCTAGTCCTCTTCTCTGATGGCCCAATTTCTCTTGACCATTCATCGCACTTTGCCAGAAGGCTATAACAAAACCGCCTGAGGGGAGTGGGTGGGTTAAGGTGGGTCACCCCTCCCTACATAACCAGGTAACATGCCCAGAGCTGGAGTATGCGTATAACAACACCTTCCAGCTTCATTAAAGTGTACTGATTAGGAAATGTTATTCTTGTTGCCTTTTGGTGCACCTTCATGAGCACTGTACTTCTCTTTATGAAGAATACTGTGTCATTTTTCAACACGCTTATTCGCACATTTAGCTTACATTTACTTAAGCTTCCATTTCCTTACGTGTAATCATTATGTTGCTGCAGTATGTTGGCTTCAGTGACTTATGTTTATGTACTTTGTTGTTGAGATATGCTGTTCATACGAAGAATTTTGTGCTTGTCATTAATGGTTGACTTCTAAAAAATATGAGAGAATGTGAACGTACTAAGGGTCATGTAATTTGTTAAATTTCAGGTCGAGTAAGAGTTGTTAGAGCTCTGTTCAAGTACACTGCACAGTATGTAAGTATTACCAATAAATATCTAGTCAATCATTTTATAGCATTCACATGTGCTACTTAAAACTGGTTTCCGGTGAACATGTGTAAAAACTATAATATTTTTGAAGCCATATTTTACTTTTTGTTATTATTGTAGATGCCCTCCTTGTACCTGCTGATATTTCAAATACAGAAACAATCCCCTTTTAATTTTGTGGGTATTTTTCATGAACCTGGCTCAGGGGCAGATCTAGTGCACAATTCCCATGTGTGTATTATATGAAAGCAAACTTCTTTATTTCGCTGTTAAATTTTAAACTGTTATTTACTAAAATAACAATGTTTAAAAAAAGTCCAATGCCAATCACATCATTTGTATTATTTTAATTTATTCTTATTAACATCATTGGAGTGTATGTACACTGAAGAGCCAAAAAAACTGGTACACCTGCCTAATATCGTGTAGGGCCCCCGAGCACGCAGAGGTGCCGCAAGACGACGTGGCATGGACTCGGCTAATATCTGAAGGTATGCAGGAGGTAATTCACACCATGAATCCTGCAGGGCAGTCCACAAATCCAATCTGCGCCTATTTGAGAAAGGGGTTGCACNACCCCCGAGCACGCAGAAATGCCGCAAGACGACGTGGCATGGACTCGGCTAATATCTGAAGGTATGCAGGAGGTAATTCACACCATGAATCCTGCAGGGCAGTCCACAAATCCAATCTGCGCCTATTTGAGAAAGGGGTTGCACGTCTGTCACGTTTAATGATTCTCGTCAGTCGTCGTTTGTCCCTTTCTTTCACGATCTTTTTCCGGCCGCAGCAATGTCGAAGATGTGATGTTTTACCGGATCCCCTATATTCACGGTACACTCGTGAAATGGCCGTACGCGAACATCCAAATGTTATCGCTACCTCGGAGATGCTATGCCCCATCTCTCGTGC